>JAEIFU010002699.1:0-39502 GCA_018904235.1 Lordiphosa stackelbergi
AAAATCTAAAAAAAATGTTGCGTGGAGGCTTTACCTTAAGGTTTCAAAATATGTGCGTGTGTACGGGGATAAAGAATTCCATTATAGTCGCAGACCTCTGCTGGGTAAAGTCATTTGCATACTTTTCTTAAGCAAGGCGAAAACCACTTCCGTTTTTTTGTAGGTCACGCCAGCAAATATTTTTGCTGTAGCTCCATATGATTTGACATGACAAAATGAGATTGATGTGTTGTTTTCTCATTGTGGTGCTGCTCAATTGCCACCCAAATATAAAAGCGGCCGCCCGAATGAAGATTATCGAAGATTTTCAAACAAACCAATGCGTCAAACGGGAGGAGGGACTCAGCCCTTTACTCTTCGCTCTTTCGTAGATGACATTGCTGCAGAACTTCCCGGAGGAGTACAGACTAGGCGCTGAAAAAAAAAAAAAAAAAAAAAAAAAAAAAAGTCCTGTAATACTACAGCAGATGATGATGCCACCCATGCTTACAAAATGGAATTTAGAAAATCAATTGGCTGGGAAGTCACCAAAAAATACTTTTTTTTTTTTTTTTTTTTTTTTTTTTTTTTTTTTTTTTTTTTTTTTTTTTTTTTTTTTTAATAATAAAAAAAAAAAATTAATAGAGAAAAAAAAAAAAAAAAAAACCTTTTTGGAAGACTAGCTGCCACCCCTTTTTTTTTTTTTTTTTTGCTGAGGCTTGGAACCCTTGATGGCGCAACACCAGAACCAGGTTGTTAAGTCTTCCACAAGTGCCTGGGAGTCTGCTAACTTACAGACATAAGCTTCAAAAGCACTTCCCCGCTCTAAAATTGAGAAAGACAACACGATCTGCCAATTCCCCCTGGAAGCACATGGAACTCCTTTTAAGCGCAAATATGTAGACCCCAGCACTAAATACAAAATGTACCTGGCCACAACAACGAAAGCTATTGCAGTGTTATGCGGGGCCCAAAAAGTAAACACGAAACAAAAATGCAAAAGCTACACGAAAATGTAGGATTTCTACACGTTTCGACCGGGATTTCCAACCCATTACTTTTGTGTAGCTTTTCTGCACGCCGCATGTTGACATAAGAAAGCTAAACGCGGCGTGCAGAAGATAGACCCGCCAGGTAGAATTTATGAAAGCCACACGCGCGTGCAAACCTACACGTGGCGTATAGACCCACCCGTTCAGGAAAGCTACACTAAAGTATTGGGTTCAAAATCCCGGTCGAAACGTGTAGGAATCCTACATTTTCGTGTAGCTTTTTAATTTTTTTTTAACAAATTTATATTTTGTTTACTTACTCTGGTAGATTTGAAATCCCGGCCCCTTTGGACTCCAACACGATTGGAATGATGTTTTAGACATCTCCGCCACGTAACGCGTGTAAGGCAAGGCCTCTCAGACATTACTTGTATTGAATCTGCTAAAGGCACAATACAATATTTGCTTGCTTGTAATTCTCAAGTTCTAATTCAACGCAATCGCTATTTATATACAGGCAACAGAAATTTGCGCACGATTCGTGTAAATTTTTAACACGCAGCGTTTAGATTTTGTAAATCCAAACGTGCATTTAGAAATCCCACACGTCACGTGTGACAACCAGCTTGCTAAACGAAAAATATAAGAATTCAGTACTGATGTGGAGCTACATTTTTCGTGTAGAATTTCCACACGCGCGTAGGATTTCAATATCCAAACGGTAATGTAGAAAACCTAAACGTCCGCGTGGTATTCAGATTGCTGCATGAAAAATGTAGAATTATTTGGGGAAATGAGCTGATTTTCTAATGTCGTGTAGACTTTGCCTTTGCACACGCAGCATTTAACTTTTCTACATTTGCATTTAGATTTATAATATCTACACGTCGCGTGTAGCTTTTCTGCACGTCGCGTGTGGCTTTCTAAATTCTACACGCAGCGTGTGCAATTTTACAGGGCGAAATACGTTGCGTTTAGGTTTGACGTTTCTACACGCGCCGTGTAGCCAATTTTGTTTTCTCTGTGTATGGGGGTGCTTTGCATATGATGATGTTGAGCGGAGCCAGAGGTATTTTATAAAGCGAATCTTCTATCTCCCACAAAACACGCCCAACTATGCAATTCATCTGGAAACTGGTCTACCGCCACTATTTGCACATAAAGAAGATATTTGCCATGCCAGACTATAGATATCCGAAAATCATTGCAAAGTATTTGCTCGCAACTGAATTGCAATGCTTTCAACAGTGGAAAAGCCTGGCACAAGAGTATAACGCGGAACTAACACTTGGGGATCGAAGCCAATGGGAGAAGCAACACTGTGAAATTATTTGAAGTTTAGAAATTACAACGCGGCATAGGTGGGAGAATGAAGCAAGACAGAGCGTCTCGAGAAACTCCTACTCGACACTAAACTACAATATGGCATATAACAATTACTTCCAAGATAGCTTTGGGTCATTGATGATATCAAATATCTTCAAGTCCCGAGTCGAAATGCTGAGCCTGAACTACAAACCGCACCATCAGAATGAAGACATCATGTGCACTCTATGTAATTTGCGAGAGGATGTGGAGCATTTTGTGGCCAGATGCCCGGTTCTTAAGGAAATCAGGACAGGCATTCTAGGGAAGACACGGCTTACTGAAGAAGAATGTCGCGCACTATTAAACGGTTGCAACTGGACTGGGCTCGCAACCTTTATAAAACTAGCTTTGGTTTATAGGCAAAATATAATTTTAGAAAATTTTTAACTTAAACTATTATGATTCTTATGTTGTTTGTATTTTGTTAATGTCAACGAAATAATTGTTAAATGTAAAATTCAAATGTTTAGATAGAAAAACGATTACTATTAAGAAAGATGTTAAAATGATCGAAACGGCTTTAGGCGGGCCGCCAAATTCCCAACCCAAAAAAAAAAAAAAAAAAAAATAATAATTATTATTTTTATTCAATTTTACAATCCATAATATTCCAATATAAAGATCAACCTTTACTTTTCAAGCGATAAAATGAAGACCACAAAAACTTGTGTTTATTTCCGGAACCTTCTTTTGAATTTTGGTTTGCCCACATCAACATGAACTTCGTGATTTTTCCGCATCACTGCCCAACCATGTCCCTTACCCATACAAGCACACGCACTTGGCGTTTGCATTAAGTTTGAATTATGCAATTTTTATTTGAACTTCTTGTGCGACATATCGTTTTTGTTATATACATATACACAGTTTGTTCTCTTTTACCTCTTACTTTTCAAGAGATTGAGTTGGTATTTGTTTTAAGGCCACTTCGTCTGAGCTTTAATCCCATCGACCAGGGCCATAACTCGCAGGTGCAGTCACAAGTACGAGTAAAGCAAATGTAATGAAATAATGAAAACAATTTCGATGCTTGAAAAAAACTCCCCCCCATTTGTTATGCTCGCTGGATTTTATGATGGCTCAGGTATGTTAGCCTGAATAAGCCCCAAACAGAAAGCATATAGATGATGCTTAAGGGAGGACAATCCCAAAAATATCCACGCATCGCTTAAATTATGCACAATTGTGAGAAAAATACCGTCAGGCTGGGCCACAAAAAAAAAATGTTGCCATAAAATGTTTATTACAGGAACAGGAACCGAACCAAACCGAACAGAACCCGTAAGCCGCTTACCACCACCAAACTGCGCAATGCACAACATTTTGCCAGTTTTAGTTGCAGTTTTGTGCAGTTTATTTATGGCCCTTTCATGTGCAGCTCATTTCTCTTTGTCGTTGATGGAAAATTTCATTTGAAAAAAAAATGAGAAATTTCAAAGCTTACCCTAAAAAGAGATTCCCTCAACTCCAGCTGCAGTTGCCTTTATTTATTTAAGCAATTGTCCCCCCTCCCTTCCCCATTCCCCCGTATAGGCAAAGGCCAATAATGGCCCAAAAAAATCGAATTGGAATGACATTGCTTAGGAGAAATGTTGTACAGTTTCATTTTTTGTTTATCTCCTGTCTATTCATTTACATTTCAGCTCCTGTAGCCCCCCCCCCTGCCCTCCTACATCAGCAATAAATGGGGAAATGGGAATGGTTTCAGTATAAATGTTGGCCAGATAAGAAGTAAAAGCAGAGAGAGGGAGAAGGACAAGTGCGGCTAGTAATAAACATAAACAATGGACAGAAATCGGTTACCTGATTGCCTGTCGCAATCCTGGGCTCTCCTGGACTAGAGCTAGATTGGCGGATTCTGGCTTTAGGGGAAATAGGAGTTCTGTCGAAGCGATTTTGCTTTTATAAAGTTTAAGTTATAGGGCTACCTGATTGCCTGGTCGAGAGCTATGTCGGTGGACTTTTGCTCTCGGGGGAACATCCTCCTTCTACTCGCTTGGCTTTGAGTACAGTTTTCAGTTCTAGGTCCTTGTCCAACTCGCCATCCCTGCTGGGTGTGTACATTCTTGTTCTTGGGGTGCCGCTTCTTGAAACTAAGGTACACTTTGTATCAGAGCTCTACTCAATCGCAGACCGCCGGGAGATGTATGCGTGAGTATGCGAGTGAGGCGTTCGTTTATGCGTCTGAGTCACAGAAGCCAAACACAAAGAAAGAGAAAAGAGAGGTTGCGCTGAGCCTTTCGTTTTTTTGCTCATCTGCTGACTGTTACTGTGCAAGCGCTCAGTCGGATCGCTCTCTATAAGTTGTTATTGAATGAGCATAGCAAGAATAGCTCAACTGAGAACAGTCAACTGAAACCCCCCAACCCCCCAGACGCCGAAAAAAACGGAAGTTGTTCTGCTCAGAGAAGCAGCCATCGGAAAGATACGGTCAAAAAAATATTAGCGAGCAAAACTTTTTGTTTACAATGCTATCCCTCCTAACCCTTTTATTGATAATTCTACTATGCTCTCACATTACTCAGCGAGGAATGTCGCGTTCGACAACTATATAGTATAGCTGCCATACAAAAGATAGGTCTAAAAAAGTCTTATAAAACTTTTTTGGTTTCGGGAGTGCTATCGCCCTCCCAAACTCGGTATTTCTAAAGGGGTCCCTGATTTCACGAATTTCACCGAAAATTGTCAAAATCCGGACAACTATATAGTATAGCCGCCCTACAAAAAGATGGTGTGAAAAAGTCTTTTGAAATCTTTTTTGTTTTCAATGCTATCACTTCTACTTTTCGATCTATATTATTTACTACCCCACCTTTGTCCGCTTGATTTAAACGGTTGGAAAACAAAATGGCGGATCCCATTATCCCGAAAACACGTTTATCGATAATATCTCGATAACCATTTCACAGATTTTTTCATATCGATTGTCGTGCTCAGCAGGCCAAAATACTTTAGAAAAAGTTGGTTTGGTGATTTGGGGGAGAGTGCTGCCGAGCAGTGTATATCGATTATGTAGCGACAAATGTGGCAAAAAAAATCTTCACCGAGACCAAATATGCAGCTATTTGCAGCTAATTTTTGGATATGTTTTAAAGAATTGTCTAAACAGCAATTTCTAATTTGTTTGAGGGTGGGATCTTGATGGAGTTTTGACTTATGGCTTTTTCTAACACGATTTTTCAGAATGTGACCAAGAAAACCTCACTTATATTAACGATTCACTATTTTATGCATTGCTAATGTTAATTTTGAGCAATATATTTAAATTGTACTTACTTAGAGTAGAATCCATATTTCAGAATCCAATCCGTTAATTTTTCTTCGCGATTCAATACGCTTCCAAGCGTTATGTAATTTTCAATGCATGACGAGTAAATGATGAGGCACGATCAACGCTCACAAACGGAGTTCTGCCTGAGCCAGGTGGGGACACTTCCTCCTTATTAACAGTCAGAATACAAACTAGATGTACCGCCACAACTATTCCACTCATTAAAAGTACATAAAACAAATATTTTTTTCGACTTTTGGCCAGCTTTTGGGATTTGGGACCATAGTGCGGTGGTTTGCAAAAAGTAAAGAGAGAGCAATTTCATTCGGAATTGAGAGGCGCGTTCGATTTACTTGTCAAAAAGCGGTTGTGAACAGGACTGAAAGAATCTACCAGCTATCATCTTTCCGTTCCGACCTCTATGAAAGCAACATGAATACTGTATGTGCTTCCATTACAGCCCAACCCTTTTGCGATTTTAAACCGGGGACTCAAAATCGCAAAATTTTTGCGAAAGCTAAAATGGGAGCATGGCTGTAAGCCCTTTTCTTATTTTAAGGCTGCAGTCTGGTAGCTTATGATTGGATTTCTCCTCTTGCCCTGAAGCTTGAGCTTTCATCCTCATTGCTTCCTATCGAGCACTTAATCCTTCCTTACGTCTTGATCAAGAAGGTTTTTCCTATGTTTGTCGAAGCCGCACTCCCAAGGTCCCGGCTGCCTCAGGTTCTGAGCCAAGCTCTTCCATTTTATGACTTTTGTCATAGGGTCAACTCTGTTTTTATTTCCCTCTTGCAGTAAGATTTTTTTGCCTTCCCTACTCTTGAATCTGGATCCTGGTTTTGGAAATCAAAGTTGTCCCTTTCTGTCATTCTCATGTTAAAATTAAAAAAGAGAAAAAACAAGAGTGTTGCTGTCGAGTGCCCCGACAGCAAAATACCCTGTACCAAGTAATGTGGTTCCTATGGCTTTGAATTTCTTTAATTTGTTTTTTAATTTATTTAAATAAATTAAAATTAAATTGCTTTTGCTCTGATCTTATTGTATTATACCTTTTTCCTCGCCTAGATAATATGCCATCGTGCATCTTCAAACAATGTGCAGACTTGCTTGCCTACCCTATCCACATCTTGTTTTCCAAATCACTTGAACAGTTTAAGTTTCCATCTCAATGGAAAGAATCTTTCATTATTCCCTTACAGGGTTCACGGTCTGACATTTCGAACTACAGGGGCATTGCAAAACTGTCTGCAATACCCAAACTCTTTGAGCAAATTATAACATCTCCGTTACAACATTCCTGTTCTACTTTTATATCACCGAACCAGCATGGATTCGTTAAAAACAGGTCCATTACTACAAACCTACTAGAATGTACTTCTTCAGTGATTCATGGTTTCACTCAAAGTAAACAAACAGATGTTATTTTTACCGATTTCAGTAAGGCTTTCGACAGTGTCCCACATTGTCTTCTGATTCTTATCTCCAGTCTAGAACTCAGAAAGTTGTATTTAATAGCTGCACTTCTTATCCGGTATTTGTGACCTCTGGAGTTCCCCAGGGTAGCCATCTTGGACCTCTTCTCTTCGTGTTATTTATTAATGACCTGCCTAATGTAATTAAGCATTCTCGTGCATTAATGTATGCAGATGACTTAAAAATATTTCTAAACCATAAATCGCCCAACGATTCTGCTTTGCTTCAGGTTGATTTGAATTCTATATATTTAATATGTGGTGCTCTTACAATTTGTTGCATTTGAACAGGGACAAATGTAAATCTATGACGTTTTATTGTAGAAACCCTCCCCTCTTCTAATGAACTATTTATTAAATTCTTATAACTTGAACGAGTTGAATCTTTCCATGATCTGGGTATTACCCTAGACCATAAACTTTCTTTGGCCACTCACATTGAACTTTCTGTGGGCTTGCTAGGTTTTATTAAACGTTGGTCAATGATCCCTACACGACCAAGCTCTTGTTTACATCCCTTGTGAGACCCATTTTGGATTTTGGTTCGTGTATTTGGAACCCTCAGTCACTTACCCTGTGTAAACGCATCGAATCTGTCCAGAAACAGTTCCTTTTGTTTGCTCTCACGAAACAATATTCCCTTGAGGCTTCCTGTTGCTTCTTCTTTATATGCTTCTAACTGTTCATTTCGCATTCTATGTAGAGATTACAATAGTATCTTTCCTCTTCTCAGAGTAACCTTTCCGACGAAGGCTTTAGGTCCTTTATTCTTCACACTCTTGCACTTGCATAGCTTCTAGTATTTTATGAAAATCCTTCCGATCATTAATGCTGCGAGCAGGGGCGTAGCTGGTCATACCGACAAACTAAATTACCCCCACCGGATCGGAAGGCGTTTCTTTTATTTTGCTTTTAATGTCTTCTTCTCTGCCCCCTTATTTTGTATCTCTTTATATTGTATTATATTGTAGCTATGTCTTTTAGACGAAGCTGCAATGAAAATAAATAAATACAGAATAGATAGATATTGGGCCTAACTTAATATATATTGTCACTAGGTTCAAACTAAAAACTTTAGCTCTGACAGAGAAACAGTTTTTCGCTGTTAAACGATGGAAGAGGAATTTTCCAAATCTGAAACAAACTCGATGTGGGTACAGTATACACCTACACCACCTACAAAAGATATAAATATGATTCATATGTCGTTCAGTTTGTGGCAGTGAAAGTCTCGTTTACGATAGTCGCAAGAAATAGAGTTAGCGAGCGTATTGCGATACTTTTGTAATATTTCTAGCAAGTCGAATACAATATTTACTGTGATACGTTTTTGATTTAAAATATACTTAGAAATTATATTACTTCTGAGCCCGCAGCAATATCAAAAAAGAATCGTAAAAGATATCGCAAAAGACTCGCAAGAAATAGCGTGTGCGAGATTTTTACTTGTTACGTTCCCATATTGTTTCCCCACAAAAATTGAGTTTTTTATGAATTTATTTTAATGCTCTTCTTTTTGGCAGTTTTTTTTTTTAATGGGGTTTTTCACTTTTTGGGCCATAAGAAACTATAACTAACTATATATAATAATTGTTGTTTTTTTTTTGTAAAATTTCTGCAGTCTCGCCAATCTCTCACGCGCATATTGAACAAAGTTTTGTCTTTTGCTTGAATGCTGTAGACAATATAAATTATTTTTAATTTAATAAGTTAATTTATAATGGTAACACTAACTCCGCCTAAACTCTGGTGCAAAACTATAGCCGAACCTTGATTTTTCAGTATACGCATAGAAGCAGTAGAGCTGGAAAATCTTTGCGATTACCGTTTGAAAGAACGTTAAAAAATGAGAGAAAATAAGTGACAAACATGTACACTCTCAGAGCAAAAATTAACCGTTATGTTTCATTTTCGATTTGCGCGCGGTGCATAACTATAGCCGGACTTCACAAAATTTAATAAACTATAGAATAATGTTCAATAATTAATTTATTTATATTCACTTTAACAATGAGTGTAACCTCCTTTAACACTAATTAACTCATAGATCCTATTTTGCATACTATCTGTGAGGTTTTTTAAATCTTTAGTGAACAGTTCTTCCCAAGCCTTAATTATTGCCAATTTGAGCTCCTTAGTACTATTGTACTTAGTGTTTTGAGCATAAATCCTTCGGACCAGCAACGCCCAAAGGTTTTCCATCGGATTCAAGTCCGGGGAGCACGCGGGCCACTCCAAAAACCGAACATTAGTGCCTTCAAGCCGTGTATTGATGCGTTGTCCTGTTGGAAAATGAACTTTTTACGCCTTCGGTTACGAAGAAAAGGCAATAAATTCATTTGCAAAATGTCCACTTATTCTCTCGAGTTCATATGAGTGCTTGGAAATGCCAGCTGCAAGCATCCAGACTTGCAGAACGCAGCCCAAACCATCAATGATCCTCCTCCAAAATTTCTCTTAGAAAAGTATAGGGGTTCCTACCTCAAATCCCTCCAATAGTGCGAAAACCCATCAGGAAAATCCAAATTATACTTTTTCTTATCCGAGAAAATGATCTGGAAAGATGAATTTTAATTTGCATTAGTATTTGCAGTCAGTTCCCATGTTATCTCTGGCGAATTTCACCCGGGCTTCCTTATGGCGGTCCAGTAACCTTGGTGCCACATTCAATATTTGTCGCACTATGTTTTCAGACTTCTTAAAAGCCCGTGCAACGGTCCACCGAGACACTTTTATGCCACTTTCAGCCCCTAATTCATTAGCGGTCTTTAATGAACTAGTTGCAGCACTCAATAATCGGCGCTGGTCACGCTGATTTATCTTCGGCTTACGTCCTCCGTGTTTTTTTTTACAATTCTCACTTTTGAGCGCCAAAATTTGACCTTTCTCGACATCTGACAGCACGGCCCACTTGGCCTATTTACAAATCTATTACAAATAGTTACTCAACGAAGTGTACTCAAATAAAATCGCCGCCAGAAAACACAGAATACGTGCGGCTATAGTTATGCACCTCGCGCAAATCGAAAATGAAACATAACGGCTAATTTTTGCACTGAAAGTGTTGATGTTTGTCACTTATTTTCTTTAAGTTTTAACGTTCTTTCAAACGGTAATTGCAAAGTTTATCCAGCTCTACTGTTTCTGTGCGAACACTGAAAAATCAAGGTGCGGTTATAGTTTTGCAGCAGAGTTTAGCTTATGTGACTTAAAGCCGTCTAGCACAATTATTTGTTCACTTAAGAGATTTAGATTTTCGCGCACGCGTCTGAAACCTTTGGCAAAACAAAGGAAAAATAAAACAGAAAAGTTCACTTCGGCTTCACTTCATAATACAAAATCAACCCATCACTCGTAAATTGGATTTTGCTTACTCTCTCTCTCACTCGCATTCGGGTTATTTTTTTCTATTTTCGAATTTCTATCGCTAAGCTCTCGCTGGATAAATACTCCTCCCGTTCTTTGCTTACTTGCGAGCTCGTTTGTGAGCATTTTGCGAGACTATCGTTGTTGGTCCGCTGGGGTGCTACCTTCTGGCTGTTACATACATTTGCACAACTTCATGATCCCCTTTTACCTATTTTTAATGGGAACAGGGTATAAAAATAGAGGAAAGCTAACTTCGGCTCGACCGAAGTTTATACAGGGTTTGTCCGGAAAGTAACAGGACTGATTTTCTTCCGCCGCCTTGCCTTCCGTGACGCCATCAATGCTTAGAAATGGCGCTGGCAGCGCTGCATCGAAGTAGAAGGAGCCTATTTTGAAAGTTTTTAAAGAATTGTAACGATTGACTCAATATTTTTTTTTAAATCGACTCAGTCCTATTACTTTCTGGATAAACCCTGCATGTTAACTAATTTTTATTTCTCCTCTTGGTAAATATACCTTTTGGCCTTGAACCTGGATCTTGGTTTTGGAGATCAAACAAGATGTCCCTTTCTGTCATGCAGGTTTTTAGTTGCTCCAATATTTTTCCAATCGGGTGGAAGAGGCTGACTTATGAAGCGGGAGAGGGGGTAATATTTAAAAAAAAATCGAATGGGGTATCGCTTTATAGGTTTTTGACTGCTCCCATTCCATTCTTGACAATATTTTTCCAATTGGAAGGAAGGGGGCTGATTTATGGAAGGAAGAAAAAAATTAAATAGGGTATCGTTTCATGGGTTTTTTATTGCTCTGTTTTCATTTCAGACAATATTTTTCCAATCGGGCGGGATACAAAGATCAATAAAATGTGTTGCCTACTTTTTTGCGTAAAAACACACTTGTCTCTTTCTCTTTGGATACTCCGGGCATCAACCACATCTCCTAACTAAGTTTTGCCCATATTTCTAGCTTCACTATCGACAATCTTTCTGCAAATCTCAAACAATACCGTCCTTGGGGTTCCATTTCAAAGAATTTATATGCATTTCATCCTTTGGATTGCCCTGATGACCCCTTCCATTCTTGCATTAATTTCATTTCAACTGTTACACACACACACACACACATGAGCTCTTCCATTCCACAAAAAATGTAATCAAATTAAATAATTAATGGCAATTGATTTTGTCTGCGTGACTCCAGACACACACCTGCCCCAGCTGCTGCTGTCGCTGCTTCAACTGTCGCATCAAAGTTAATTGGCATATTAAAAAATAAAAATTTGTATTTATCATAATTTCAACGCCTGCCGCCTCCGCCGCCGCCTCCGCCTCCTCCGCGTCTGCCCTCAACGGCCGCCTTTCTGAAACGATTGTGTGCGCCGCTGCCAAATTGTTTGCCCGCTGCCAGCAGAGCTGTCGACCCGGCTACCTCATCCTTCTCGGGCAAATGGGCCACATGCAATATGTCCCACAGCAGTTTGCCACTCTCCTGGGACTGCAGCAGTTCGGACAGTTCCGTTTGTGTGCACTCCAGCAGTTGATGCAGATTTCCGCCCTTCCTCATTAAACCATGTACATTGCGCGTATTCACACCAGGCAGACGCAGCAGAAAGTCGTGTATCGAGGGATTATACTGCAACTGTTCGCCACCGGCTCCAGGCTCCTCAACACTGCCCAAAGCCAGTGCCTGTTGAGGATCGGGCTCCGGTTTGCCCAATTTCAGTTCTTCAAAGAGTTGTGCCGTGGCATAGGGACTCGGTGACCAGATGAGACGCAATTTGGGAAAATGTAGCGTGAGTAGCTGCAGCTTTTGCACAATATCCGCATTGGTGGCCGTCGTCTGCTGGGAGAGCATGAATTTGCCCTGCAAATGGAATGGCTTATTCTGATCAAACTCAATCAGCAGAATGGGTTTGGCATAGTGGCGCTGCATCTGCACACATTGGTTGTACAGGCGACCCGAATTGAGGGAACCAATTAGATCCGATATCGATTTGCGTTCCACGCACACTTCGGGCGTAAGAATATAGTCCCCGATGGCGATGGTCAGTGGTAACACCTCCAGGCCACGTTTGTGTATGAGACAAGGTAAATCTGAACGAAATTCACGCATATCCACAATCACTTTGGGTATCACACGACCACCGGCTGGTTGTTGACCACCGGCCAAGCGACTCTGGGCATTGTCCGTGGGAGCGGCGCCACCATCTTCGGTTGAATAATCTTCGTAGTTTTTTAAGAGTACAAAAGCCTCATCGGTTTTGCCATCTTGATATTCGGGAATGACCATTTTCTGGAAAAGAGAATGAATGAAAATTGTTTTATTTGAGGTTTCGAAATGGGAATCATTTCTAGCTATTTCGCTTACTTGGCTTACAAACCGAGTTAAAGATTCATTAAGATACTAAGCTTACAAGCCAAGTTTTAAGTTAGGCAATTATTTTTTCTGAAAAAATCTGGTAAAGCACATTGAGTCTAACTATTTTGATACACTTAGCTTACAAACCGAGTTTCAAGTCGATACAAATTTTCCCCCAGTTTTTATTTTTCCCCCTTTTTTTTTTAATTTTTCAAAACCCCCTTTTTTGTTTTTTTTTTCTTTTTTGTAGAATTTGTTTTTTTAATTTTTGGTTTTTTTTTGGGGTTTGGGTTTTGGTTATGATCAATCACTGAGCAAGTCCGCCCAGCTTCAAATAAGAAGTTTCCTTTCACTAGGTCTTTGTCAGAATTTATATCTCGCCTTGTTTAAAAAGTAAACCAATTATTCAGGGTTAATGGAGTCTTTATCACTAGTTTACTGGTGCTGTCTAGCCGTCTTTCAAGAACATTAACTAAACTTTTTTAATGTCAACGGAAAAAGAGGTATTTTCCACCCATATGGAAGGAATCTTTTATCATCCCGCTCAACAAAAAAGGGCAATAAGTCACATATTGCAAACTATCGTGGCATTGAAAACCCCAAATTGATCATCAATGCCGTTCACCCATCTTGCCTTGTTAACCCGATTTTATTAAAGGGTGGCCGGAGTATACTATTGTACATGAATTTAGAAAAGATGAATCGTCCCTGAGTCCCAATCCTGCAAATTCACAAAAAACTCAAAAAACTAAGCTGCATCTTTTCCATTCACTACCAAAATGACCGCAGTCTATTAGGTAAACTTAGTGGACTTCACACTAACAGTGCCTCATTCGACGCCAATGCTATTATTTTGACTAAAACCTGGCTGAATTTTCCGTTTCTGATCATGAAATTTTTGTATACAACTACACACCACAGAAGGGACCGACCATCGTTTGCTGGCAGTGTTCTTATTGCAATAAAAAATGATTTCCTCATCTGTAGTTGTTTCCGCTTGACAATACTCATGAGTTTTCCTCACTGATAAATCGCAGTTTTGACCTGACACAAACTGATGCCGTCTTTACTGATTTTACAAGGCCTTTGATTCAGTAATCACTTTCTTCTTACTCAAATTGTCACTTTTGGGTTTTCCCCAAACTTATTGAACTTGATCTCGTCTTATTTATCAAATCGTACAAAAGTTTTATTTAACAATGTTTTTTAACAGTTGTGAACGTGACGTAAGTTGTCCCAAGGGTAGTCACCTAGGCCCGTTGCTTTTTGTCCTTTTTGTAAATGATCTCCCACAAGTCATATCGTATTCAACTGTATTTATGTATGCAGATGACGTTAAAATCTGTCTACCATACGCCGATTGGTTCTTGCACACGCGCATTCAACTAGACCTTAATGAACTGGAGAAGTGGTGTTCAAATAATCCTCTTTTTTAACTTTCTAAATAACCAATATGACTTTTACCCGCAGCTCTCACGTTGTCTCCTATTCTATATGAATCATATCCTGGTCCGTATTTCACATGTAAACGATCTTGGATCTATTTACCAGAAATTGTGTTTCAACAGCCAAATCTCAGCTACAGTAAATAAAGCCAAAGGTGTTCTGGCATTTATTAAGTTAGTCCAAAAGAGTTTGGTGAGCCCTTACACAACTAAATCATTGTGCATATTTTGTAACGCCTTATTTTGAAATACTGCTTTAGTGTATGGGGCCCAAAAGTACAAAGGGCAGCAGTCGCTAATCGAATCTGTCCAGGAAACAATTCATAATTTTTGCTCTGCGTAATATGCATTGGGACCCCAATAGGCATTTACCGCCGTACCGATCGATTTAAAACTAATCGATCATCAATCTATGCATCACCGCAGAATATGCAATGGTGTCCTATTTGTCCACAAACTGCTTCTCGGATTGGTAGATTCTCAATCGCTTCTTACTTCTATAGACTTTACAGTACCCTCAAGGTTCACCCGTACATTCCAGCCACTACGTTTGACACTCTGCAGGTCCAACCTATGCCCTTCATGAACCTTTTCGTGTCTTATGTTTAATTATAATTCCTTTATTTATTTTTTCGTTTGAAAAATCATTTAATGTTATTTTAAGTGAAATTTATGAACACCTTGAAGTGATCTAACCTCTAAACTTAATATAGAATAGATAAAAAAAAAGTTTAAATTTTAAAAAAATTATAAGATTTTTAAAATTTGTTAGAAAAAATAAGAGAGAGGGGAGTATATGGGCATTTCCATTCTGTCGAACCCTGACCGTCGTACAAATTGAAAATGAAAAAAAAGTCAAATTAAATCGAATTTTTAATTCGTTTTTTACTGTATAATATAGCTCTTAGCAAGCACTTTAATTAGTGTTAAAGTGTATATCAAGTGAAATTCGGTTTCCAAACGAACGTGACAAAAACAGAAGTGGTTTTCGCGAGCAGCTATATAAAGACAAATTTTATCGAAACCTAACACAATAATTAAGCCCAAATAATCTTAATATCTTATGAATGAATAGTTCTTTGAAATGTATATTATTTGATTTAAAAATCTTGAGTACATTTTTGTAAAAAAATATTTATCTCTGTCGATACGTGACATGTCGAACGTGACATTTTTCCATCATCATATTTATGTGGTTTCTGCTTTAATGCGAAGCAAAAACTTACAGTTAATTGCATTGGCATAGTTTCTCATGGTTTCTTATGCATTCTTGTATAGCCCTTTGTACCATCAGAAAGATTTTAGATAGCGAAAGTACATGTAATCTATAGTCACTTTTTTCAAAAAATTAAGCAAATTTAATGTCAAAATGAGAAAAATCGCGCTAGCACGGCCGTGAAACCGAATATATCCAATTGGGTTATTATTAAGGAAGTAAGCTGAGCGCTTTAGTTTAAGTTCTTTTTTTTTTCCATATATTCTTCTGGTAATTTTAACGCTGTTGTATCTCAGAGATGGTAAAATATAGAGGTTTGACAAGTATGGGACAAATGCTCTGCACGCAGATCAAGTTTGTTTCAAATTTTGGCCACGCCCCCTCCCGCCCCCGCCATTTGGAAAAATCGTTATATCTCCTACAGTTTTAAAGATAGACGATTCGTACTTTCTAGAGATAGTTAGTAATTAGCAAAATGCGCAACGGATGTTGTCGAAACGAAAAAATCGGATGAACGGTTCAGAAGTTATGAGCAAAAGCGAACCAAGCCCCCGCTACCACCTCTCCCACCCTAAAAAAATGTTGATAATTTTCGGATGGTCACCCTAAGGAACGCAGGAGCACTGTTAAACATGTTTTTTTCATGAGTAACGGGTTTATCGAAGTCGGTTAGAGCCGACTTTAACTTACGCTCTCGTTGTCAATTGTGCAGAGTTTATTGAAGTCGGGCTACTCGATTGCAACGGTCTTACTTGTTTCCCATGGAATTAGTATAGGGGCCAAGTGGTGACAAAAAACTGAGTTTCGTTTGGATGCACCTGTATATGGGCATTTCCATAATAGGTCCACCTAGATCAAAAAAATTAAAGTGGTTAAAAAACACTACATTTGATCGAATTTTCATAGACAAACAATCAAATTAAACTAATGTAAGCTAATCTTACATTAACTAATAACCAATTGATATATTTGGTTTCCGGCCGTACTAGCGCGATTTTTCTCATTTTGACATTAAATTTGCTTAATTTTTAGGAAAAAGTGACTATATATTACATGTACTTTCGCTATCTAAAAACTTTCTGTTGGTAAAAGAGCTATACAAGAAACCCTGAGAAACTATGCCAATGCAATTAACTGTAAGTTTTTGCTTTGCATTATAGCAGAAATCACAGAAATATGATGATTGAAAAAATGTCACGTTCGACATGTCACTTATCGACAAAGATAAATATTTTTTTTACAAAAAATGCACTTAAGATTTTTTAAATCAAATATACATTTCAAAGAACTATTCATTTATGAGATATTAAAACTATTTGGGCTTAGTTATTGTTATTTTAATAAAGCTGCTCCCCAAAACCACTTCTGTTTTTGTCACGTTCGAATAGCTTCCCATTTTGTCATTTTTATACCCTTGCAAAGGGTATTATAATTTTGCCCAGAAGTTTGCAACGCATAGAAATATTCATTTCCGACCCTATAAACTATATATATTCTTGATCAGGGCGACGAGCTGAGTCGATTGAGCTTTGTCCGTCCGTCTGTCTGTCCGTCTGTCTGTTTCTACGCAAACTAGTCTCTCAGTTTTAAAGCTGTCGAGCTGAAACTTTGCACAGAGTATTCTTTTTACTGCACACTGCTAATATGTCGGAACCGACCGGATCGGACGACTATATCTTATAGCTGCCATAGGAACTATCGGTCGAAAAGTTGGTCTTTGTGAGAAAAACTTTTTTGTTTTTAATGTTAACGTCTCCCACTTCAGCGATTATTAATATTATACGCTTTCACATAGATTTGGAAGTTTTTGTCGAAATCGGATGACTATATCTTATAGCTGCCATAGGAACTACCGGTCGAAAAGTGGGTTTTAATGAGAAAAACTTTTTGTTTTTAATGTTAACGTGTCTCACTTTAGCGATATTATGCGATTTTACACAGATTTGGAAGTTTTGTTCAAAATCGGATGACTATATCTTATAGCTGTCATATAAACTATCGGTCGAAAAGTGGGTTTTATTTAAAAAAATTGTTTGTTTTAATGCTGGCGTTCTTAAACTCTGATGTATAAGAACATTTGCAAGGGTATAAAAACTTTGGCAATGACGAAGTTAGTTTGGCCTTCTCGTTTGATATACACTTTAACACTAATTAAAGTGCTTGCTAAGAGCTATAGTAGTAGTAGTAGAAATTCTTTATTCATAGAACATTATATATACAGTGCCGCTCAACTGAATAGGCTTGAATCTTGCTCACATTTTTCCCACTTTCTTTGCTCCAATTGAATTTTTTCCATCTTTTCTTTTTTATTTTGAACCTTCATTTGTTTACTCAAATATGCAAGAAAAAGTAACGGGACAAATGCAACGGTAATTCAGAATTTTGCTTTCGTCGAAAAATTCGATAAATTTGTGCTCTTTATTTGGCTTATCTGAATAGGTTTGACACTTTTGACTTCACTTTTTGATTGACTGCGTAAATGAAAAGAGTTGAATTCTCTTGAGTTCCAAAATTTAATGCAACTACTATCAGTTTTTGGTAAAATGGTCCGCGGATAACCTTTAACCGATTTTGAAAAAAGGTCAAATAAAAGGCTACATTGATTCTGGTTTGAAACACTATGAAATAGCCAAGAAAATCGCTCGAAGTCAAAACGTTGTGAGTAATTTTCTTCGTAATGAAGCAGACTATGGAAAAAAATGAATGGAGGAAAAAATATGCAACAACAGCATTGGAAAGATGACTTACCCTACGAACTGCCTCAAATTCCCACCTTTTTCTGGCGCAGTCATCCGAGTAGCCCTAATAATTGCCAAAGTAAAGCGTGTAATAAACTGTTAAATATTCTGTCGTGTAATATACATGGATTAAAAAAAAATAAGTCTATGTTCCCCCTATTTTTTGAATATTTAAGATCGTTTGATATTTTCATTTTATCAGAAACACATGTATGTCAGGATAAATTTAAAAACTTTGAAAAATATTTTAGTACCTATGACGTGTACTGGACGCCAGCAACACATAACTCCAACTTTGGCCGTCCGATCGGTAGAAGCCTAGTGGGCGTGAAAAAGAGCCTAAAAGCTATGGGTCTGACACATGAGATGATACAAGTGCAAGGGATACATATACTGAAGCTGCGGGACAGTCATAAAACCTTAAATATATGAAATTTTTTACCTGTTGAAAATATTTTCTCAGAAAGTTGCATAGAAAACCCCATTGTGATGGGAGACCTTAATATTCGAATCGGAGAACTATCGCAAGAGATCGACATTTTGTAAAATACCTCATGTGTTGTAAATTCTGCAGGGAGAAAATCGAAGGATAAAGTGGCAAATTCGAAGGGGGGCCATTTCATACATGAACAAGGAAGCTTTACTTTCGTAAATACGGTGGTGAGTCCAACCAACGATATTGCTACAGTGCATCAGGAAGTATTGCCGATAATTGAAAGTTTCAGGGTAGACAGCAAACTATGGTCAGATCACCAACCAATTTGCATGAGAGTTAACCTTAAAGGGTTTGAGCATTGCAAATCTCTAAATTTGTTACCCAAACTGAGATGGAACCCTAAACAACAAAAGGGGTACCAAATACGAGTTGTGAAAGCACTTCAGGAAAGGGAGAGAGAAGAACAGCCTATAACCTTAAACCAGTTGCAGGATATTGTGATAAGGGCAGCTGCTAAGCCCTTCATTAATGTCTCGCCCACAGAGCCCAAAAGCAAAAATGTATGGTACGATGATCAATGCCGGGAATATAGAAAACGCTCGATGAGCCTCTTAAATGACTTTCGAAATTGCCCCAGCGATACATGTGCGGATGACCTGCGGAAAGAATATTTAAGAAGCAACATTGCATATAAGCGGTTATGTAAGGAACGGAAGGAAAAACACTATAAACAACTGGAAACTAAGCTGGATGAAGTAAATGACAGCAAGCAGTGGTGGCGTATGGTGCGAGAGATTAGAGGTACAGAATTTAAAATCAGCCCAAGCATTCAAGCAAGCATCTTTCAACAGCACTTTAGTTCTCTACTCAATCCCATTACACAAGGATGCAATCTTTATTACGCCCGTAACTTTGTTCAGGATGAGGTACTGGATGCAGAAATTGTGTTAACTGAAGTACAATATGCACTCAAAATGGCAAAGGAAAACAAAGCTCCAGGAGAAGATCGGATTCCATACGAATTTTTTGTCAACGCTCCCTTGGAATTTCTGGTGGCCTTAACCAAAGCATACAATACTATTCTGAATGGAGGTGATATTGAAAAGTGTTGCTCTACAAGTATTGTATTCCCAATCTATAAAAAGGGTGATATGTGCATGCCTGAAAATTACCGTGGTATATCTTTTATCAACTGCATATCAAAAATTCTTATGAGCGTAATATATTATAGACTGAGGAAGTGGGTTAACCAAAATAATAGTTTGAACGAGTATCAAGCCGGATTCAGAGAGGGCTACTCTACCGTCGATAACGTCTATAACCTTGCAGCAATCATACACCTAAAGCTGCAGGAAACCAAAAAAGTTTACGGATTTTTCATCGACTTTAAAGCGGCTTTTGATAAGGTTCCTAGAAAATTGCTATGGTACAAGCTGCATGCAAAGGGTGTCTCGACTAAGATAATAAACCTCCTTGAAAGAGTGTATGACCAAACTGAATCCGCTGTTTGGACAGGGGAAGATTTGTCAAATTATTTTAAGACAGAAGTTGGAGTTCGACAAGGATGCGTATTATCACCGTTGCTTTTTGCGTTATTTTTGGATGATTTGCACGAAGTATTAAAAGGAGGGCTTTATATTGGAGATCGTAATATACGCCTTTTAATGTATGCAGATGATATCGTCATTACAGCGGATAATATCAGCGTACTTCAGGACATGATTAATCGGCTGGAGGAGTATTGCACCATGTGGGGCATGGAGGTAAATCTATCGAAGTCCGAAATTATGGTCTTTAGGAAAGGTGGTAGATTGGCAGCGACGGAGCGGTGGACTTTTAAAGGAGAACTCATAAAAATTTCGCCCGAATTCACGTACCTAGGAGTTATATTCACTCCTACAGTCTCCTTTAGAAAACACGTGATTAGTCGCAATGATAAAGCCAAAACATGTATGAATGTGACATGGAACAATTTTCTAGTCAAACGGGAAGTTAGCATTAATGTCAAATGGAAATTGTTTAATGCAGTATGCCGAGCAGTTCAATCCTATGGAGCTCAAGTCTGGGGATGCAGGCACTTTGAAGAAGTGGACAGGCTCCAAACCCTTTTCCTTAAGAAGGTCTTGCATTTACCAACCTGCACACCGAGCTATGCATTAGCACTGGAAACGGGCCTGGACGATGCACACCTATATTCTCTAGATCTGCATCTTGGCTATATAGGAAAAATTCTGCATAAGTACGATGATCAGCGCCTACCCAATTACCTAACAGGCAAACTTCTGCAATTGGATTGCAACATTTTTTGGATTTCTGGGCTGGAGGAGCTATGTAGGCCTTTGGGACTAGACTGGAGAAGTGCTACAAGAACGGCAAGGCATTGGAACACTTTCCGCGCGACCATACTGAATACACTTAAACACAAGGCCTTAAATGAACGAACCCACCGACAATGCTCTAGCACCTCGAGGATATATAAGTATCTCGACCACACAGTATCCAATAAATATCTGTCTTTATCAGCGCACAAAATTCCTTGGATTATAAAAGCTCGCTTCGATTTAATAAAATTGACGTCAAACTTTTATAATCGAACTGAACATGTATCATGCCCTCTATGTAACACCCAAGAAAACGATGACATATGGCATTTGCTGGGCAGATGCCCAATCCTTAAAGAATTGAGAATGCTGCATTTCAGTAAGCAGCTACTCAACAGAGAAGAGGTAATCAGCATATTAGATGACAGGAGCAACAACTTTTGGGAGAACCTAGTCAACTATTTGAGAAGCTCACTAACTTATCGGACGGCTATTCTGGAGACACTCACAGGCATTTGAGTCAGCATGGGTAGGAGTCTGGGCATTACACTGGGGAACGATCAGGTATCTGGGGACGACCCGGGCAGCCTGGTGTAGTAGTTCAGTGTGATGTGTGACGAACTGCTCTGGCCGACACAAAAGTACATTTTATTTCATTGTTTAATTACGGGGTTTATAGTGTAAAGCTAATGTACTAGATCTAATTTTTTTATGTTAACAGTTAAACAATAAATAAACATTATTATTAATTATTATTATTATTTTAGCGGGGGATTTGGTACTGCCAGCAAAACTTTAGATAATACATATTTTTAATGAAGATTTCAGATTGTTGGAAATCTCCGACCAAATTGGTTTTGGACTGTTTTTCCCTGATAATTCAATCATATTATAGTTGTATATTATTTGATTGTGCAGTTTTCATAACAATTTAATACAGTTAATTTTCTGCTCGACAGATAAAGATGTATTATATCTAGGATCACGAAGTATTGCACATAGGTGAGCATCATTTTCGAACAGATTTGGTTCTCTAAATTCTAACTCGTGAGACTATAGTTTGGTCAATTCTTAGTTGTTTTTGATTTCAAATTAACATTGCATTCACATAGAATGCAGTTACAGAAAAAATCGGAATAAGCTAATGCCTAATCGTACACTTTTGCATCGGCTAAACTAGCCAGCATCCAGTGTAATATCACAAACATATGTATATGGAAAGATGAAGAGGGTAAAGATATTAGTTAGCTGCACTCACTCTTTCTCGTTCGCTCTCTTTTCTTTGTGACCGTCAGCAATAGTGCGGCGCAATGTATGCATGTAAATTGTTCATTGTGCATACAAAAAATTTACTTCAGAGCCGGTCATGCATAATTCAGTGTCAGAGAGAGAAGGGCATCTTTTTCTGTCCTCTACATTTGGCTTGCACAGATCTAGACCAGAGCCAGCCAGCCATAGCTACCAGGGGCCGAAGTCACTCATGTTTGTGTGTTTGTGTGAATCGGTGAACACTGAATTGCATGAAAGTTGTAGGCTGTAGTCTGGAGAGAGCTCTTTTGCTAACTAACGCAAGCACACTTTTCTTTCCTTTACATTATCCCGGCACTGATTTACGATTATCGAAATTTTTACTAGTAGATGAAAACCAAATTAACCCGTATATTTGTTTCTTTTGTTAATTAAAGTTATAGGGTTACCCAAACCATATAGTACGCTGGTTTCTAGGTCTCGTTATGTTAGACATAACTTTAAAAACTAGAACAAAACAAAAAAAAGGGGTAGGTAGACATACAGCTGTTTCATTGGTACCTCTACCAAATCATCAGTGCCTTTCGCCTAATGTACTGGCCCCAACGACTCTTACTCCATGCCGGAGCTGCCATAATCGTTTGGGAATTCACTCAACGACTTATCCGCCTTTTCTCTCCGCAAACTGGATAATAGAAGATTGCTCCTCAACACAAAAGGTACAGTAGCATTCAAAACGGGGTTTTTTTTGCTTTAAAAAAAAATTTTTTTTTTTAGTTTCAGCAACGACGCCGTTATAGGGTTACGGTAAAAAAAAAAAATTTTTTTTTTTTGTTTTGTTTTTTTTGCTAATTTTATTTGTGTGTTATTTTTTTTTTTTACGGTTTTAATCTCTGACCAAAACAGACCCTTCTACCGAAACATAAATCTCGGTACTTTCATACGTTGCAAACTTCTGAGAAAAATTATAATACCCTTTGCAATCTAGCCCTTGTAAATGAAATGACATTTTGTGAACTATACTCACACTTTTGGTATCAATGATCAGCTCAAAGGCCGCCTTCTCTCTCCGCAAACTGGTTAAATACGATTGCTCCTCCACGGTACGTGCATGTATCAAAAAGTACACCTTAATACGTTCATTTGGTTTCAGGCGGCGACGTGCCTCAAACACCTCCAATTGTCGTATGGCTGTCACATTTGTATTATACATGATGACATAATGCGGTTGCAGTTGCTCCAGTGTATGCTCCAGTGCCATGGTACCCTCTCGTTCGGTCTTGAAAGTCTGCAGACAAATGCAGGGTTGCTGTTGAGCGGCCAAAGCGGCGGTAATATCAAATTGTTCCAATTCGGGAAAAGATTCAAAAACGGACATTTCCAGATCGGCTGGCTGGTCGGTCACAGCAGGCTGAGTCATGGTCAGCATGTAGCTTTCTTCGAAATGTTGAGCCTCGGTGGGTTCGGAGTCGGCCAACACTTGCGAGAGTTCATCCAGGGCGGCGGCGGCGGCGGCAACGGGTGCAGCATTCGATTCAGTTGATTTTTGAGAACTGGCTGCCGCCGGAGTGTCTTGATGCTCTTTGCCATATTTATCGCTTAGCTTGCCCACGGGCACCTCATGCCTCAAGGCCTGCTGCAGCAAGAAACGGGCGCCACCTTGTGTCAAATATTGTTTCAATTGATAGCAAGTGCGTGCATCCTGACACAGTATCAAAACCTTGGCCTGATCCAGCTGCTGTTTGCCCGGAGTGCGTCTCATATCACCTGGTATATCCTGGGTAAGCAGCTCAGTGAGAGCCGACCATTTGGGGCAAGGTTCCGGCTCGAATTCTGTCAAAGAGTTGAGATTACAAGGGATTAGGGATATTTGTGCAAACTCACCCTGTTGTCCATTATAAACACGCTCGCGGGATAGCTTAAATATTTGTTCGGCTGCATCCAACAGGGTCCAGCCCGAGTTGCTCAAGGCATACTCCTTGTTGCGATAACGTTTCATCAAGGCAAAGGCACTAACCGCATCATGATACATGGTGGAGCTTAAGAGAAAGATTAAGTCTTATGCTGAAACATTTCATTCGTCAACTCACATCATTAGACTGCGCAATATCTTTAGATCCGCCACTATCAACTTGGTCTGTGAGTTCAACTGATGCCAAATGCAATCCAACTGCGCCTGCAGTATTTTATGAAATTTTTTGGTCACACAATTCTCCACTGTAACCGCCTCCAAGTCCACGGTACGATTAATGCGCTTAATCTCACGCACCAGAAAGTTCATTATATCCAATATATGCGTCTGTATGGAAGTCATGCGCTGACTGAGCGGCACATGCAACTCTATGGTCTGTGCCTGCCAGGGCTGCAGGGCGGCCTTTACGGTGGCATGGAATCTGGGCCACAAATACAATTGCTTGACAAACAGATTGCGCATGGTGCGCTCAATGTGGGCATAGCCTATGGTAAAAGCCTCCGGACTGCTGGAGAAGGCTTTGATGAAGCCGGTTTTATTGCGCTGGCGATACAAACGCAAGGCGAAGGCCTCCTGGCAGCTTTCTATGATGGAATGGGCACGCAGTACCACCACACCGCTGATTAGTTCAATGGGTATGCGTTGCTTTAACAGATCCACCACCAGAATGCGTGTGCTGATAAACTGTATGCCGCCCTCCAGATAAACTCGCTCTCTGTGGACATAAATATGGAAGAGGTAACGAAATCAAGAGAGAAATAAAAGTACACACCTCTCAGTGGCCGTATTGGCCACCTCATGCACATATTTAGCTTCCAATTTCGATTTATAATACTGCTCCTCCCAGTCCGAACTGTTGATGACCAACACCAGATTGCCCGCATCGCTGAAAGCCTTCAATAGATTCAACAAAACGCGCTCAAAACTCAAACCTCTGTGGAAATAGGTAAAATTAGAATGGGTAAAGCAACAAATCGAAGCCTTCTTACTTGGCACACACCATTAAACCATCAGCTTGAACCAAATCCAAAAACATTTGCCTCTCATACGGCAACAGAACCACATCCTTACGCATCAAATACTCCTCGGCCGTTACTATGTTAGCCAGTTCTTCATCTTCCTGACAGGCGGCTGTGCTTTCCAGCAGCTCTTTGGTGGTTACCTCCGGCTCTGTTTCGGCCAACGGCTGTTCAGACATTTTGGTAAATTGAGATAATAATTTCACCAAATTTACAAATATTCGGCGGCCAGTTCTGAACAGCTGTACGATGAGATGTTATCGATAGGCCTTTTTAGACAGCAGAGCTGCCAGACTGGCTGTGTCGCTTAGGGAGGAGTGGAATGTTTAAAAACCATAAATTTATTTTCAAAGCATAAAGAAAAGGTCTTCTAGAACGAAGTCGTCGAAGAGTATCGTTCGTAAGCCTCGTGATCCGTGTGGGTTTCGCTAGTGAATAAGATGTAATTTGAGAATAAAAAAAAAACATGCTTTCCATGCAAGTATCAGCTAAACATTATTAATTAATTATATAATTATAACAAATGTTCTTTTTTAACTTTTGGGATAAATAATGTATTTTTTTTTTTTTGATTCGGGGACGCACGGGGATTTGTTGTTTACTGCAAAAAATTTTATATAATATCCTAGGCCTAAGATCTTTCTATTCTGAAAAGCACAATGAGATCCGAACAAGCTTTTCATGTATGTATGTTGTGTAAAAAGACAGAAAACAAATATTATTCCCACTTTTTTTTGCGATTTCATAGCATTTTGTTAGCTCTGTGTTTAGTGCAAAAGACGGGGTTAATCGAGTTTTAGATTTCATAATGATAGCAATAAACATGTGGTCGCGAACGTACGCGAAATAGAAGTCGACTTTGGCTTAATCCAGTGAAATGCAAAAGTCTGCGAAATGGAACGGAATATTCTACAGCTATTAATTTATTATAAAAGAGGATTAATACAGCTTTCTATCAAGTATTTACACAGAAAAATATCTCTATTGGTTTTTTTATAATTGAATAAATTTCCGGTCGCGAACGTACGCTTAAAAATTGAATTACTGTTAAATGTAGGGTCGTCGAAATATCGATATCGATTAACTTTTGACGATTTTTTTATGAATACTTTTTTTGGTTTTTTGACAAAAATTAAGGTTTCCTAAGGGCATTCTCTTGGATATTAGTAATGTCAGTAATGACTTAGTAATATCCAAGAGAATGCCTCAGAAAATCTCCTTTTATGTGGCCGGATCTTATAAAAATACACACTAAAAATATATTCAACAAGTATTCGATATCGATATTTCGACATCCCTAGTTAAATGCCTTCGCATTGTTGATTGAGTCATGATGCAATAACATGTTAATATTAATAATATGTTATTGCATCATGGATTGAGTGTGGTCATTTGAAGTTTTGAAAAGCAGTATCTTAGGCACTTGTATTACCATTGAGATCCTGTAGCTGTACACTGTGATTACGCATTGATCCTTATATGATTTTACAGCCCTTTTCACCCACAAGGTCAAACTTCCCTTACAAATTTCTTGCAACGACCTCTGGCGAGCACTGAGCTATAACCGCGGCAAGTAACTACTTTTCAGAATTAAAGTTTTCGGTGTTTAGTTTTATGCCCTTGTCGCTGTAAATGAAATGTAGTGTTCAAACTTAAGTTTGACTAAAAAGAAACAGAAAAATAAAATGAAAATATGTGTTTCTCACTGAGATAAACACTTAAACTCGAAAAATAAGTCACTTTCATTGAGCGAAACACTTTTACTCAAAAAATAACTCACTCTATCTGTTTGAGAGACATTGCAAAGTGTCTAGAAATAACAGGGTTATTAAGCTGAGTGAGATATTTCAAACCTCTGGTCAGAAATATGAGGTCATGTTTTGAAAAGGCAGGTACAGAAATTTGATTAGTGCAACCTATTGTACACACTTTTACAGCAGGTGGATTTCCTTATAATTTTCTCTGGTTTAGTTGGTTGTAGATTAATCAAAATTGCACTGTTTTTTCGATACTAAAATATTTGAATTATATTGAGTTTTGATTTAATTTTTTTTATAAATAACAAGTTTAAGCACTTACGATAGTTTCGCACAAATTGTTAAATACTAGAGAAGAGATTTCAGATCACGAACGCTTTACGAAATAAAAATCACGCACAATAAAAATGTTTTAACCAAATACAAAGCACTTTACAAATTGCTGATCTAGTAGGCGTGCTTTTGGTGCCACTTCACATAAATTCGGTGACGTGACGGTGAATGAGTCTTTGCGCAAACTGTCGACGTATAGAATAGCGGGTAATCAAAATTAGTTCAAATATTTCGGTCGTAATATTTCTACCCATATTGCAAAGTTCTTCGTTTGTAGATACTTTTCACTGATGATGCCTTTTTGAAACAATCTAAATATTTTCATCTTTTTCTAAAATTCTTGATAATTTTACTAGAAAAATTTAGCTTTTTGCATATATTGGGTTAATTAAGACATTTGGGCGTTAGCCCCTATAATCATGATTTTTTGAAATTTCGAAAATTTGTGGGGGTTTGTGAGCCACCCATTTACAAGTTTAAAGTTATTCTTTATTAAATAGAAAAATTTACCATTTTTTCATATTCTGAATTATTGTATGAAATATTAATGAAAAGTGAAAATAGATTGACGGCAGCGGGCTTGTTTTCTTTTTATATACGAGCACTTTTTAGTGGTGGCTGTTCTTTTCTTTGCCTTTTTAATGTTTTTTATTACTTCTTTGGACCCTTTATCCTTTGTTTTATTGCCGACTTTTTGGCAAAGTGGCTCACAACCCCCAACATCACTTTTTTTTAGTTAACGTCATACAACCAAAATAAAATTTTTTTAATTCATATTTTAAAAGATATTTCCTTCATACTTACTTTTGGCATTACGAAAAAAATTTGGATTAATATTCACAAGTCAATAATGAGAAAAAAAACTTTTTTTAAAAAAATAAATCTTGTTCTGGTGCACAAACTTAATAAACGTGTTGACTGATAGGTTGCTCGTCAAAAGTTAGGTAATAAGAAAGGAGACTCTTGCCATAAACAAAAAGTTGTATATTATTTTTTTTGTGGCCAATA
This sequence comes from Lordiphosa stackelbergi, assembly GCA_018904235.1. Taxonomy (NCBI): domain Eukaryota; kingdom Metazoa; phylum Arthropoda; class Insecta; order Diptera; family Drosophilidae; genus Lordiphosa; species Lordiphosa stackelbergi. The sequence goes on from JAEIFU010002699.1 coordinate 28,303, forward strand.
TTTGAGTGGCTCATAACCCCCAGTGGCTCAGAATTCCCCTTTTATAGTAGGGGTACTATAATAAAATATTACTATGTTAAGATTATATATAAAACTCAATTTAATTTTATAATTTTAATTAATAATTTTTAATTGTATATTCTCTTAATATTTATTCAATTCTTCACCATTCGTTGCATTATCTACTTTTGTGACTTGTGTTATAAACTTAAAGTTTCATACTGACTAGTAACACTAGAATGTTAAAATAAAATAAATATATATAACTCAAGGCTTAATCAAAACAGCAGTCGTACCGTTTTCGTTTATCACTCAGAAAATATCCATCAACCAAGCTCTCATTTTCACTTTTGCAAATCTGGTGTTTTTATACACTTGAAAAGTGTATTATAATTTTGCCCAGAAGTTTGCAACGCATATAAGGAATCATCTCCGACCACATAAAGTATATATATTCTTGATCAGCATGACGAGCTGAGTCGATTAAGCTTTGTCCGTCCGTCTGTCCGTCCGTCCGTCTGTCCGTCTGTCTGTTTCTACGCGAACTAGTCCCTCAGTTTTGGAGCTATCGAGCTAAAACTTTGCACAGAGTCTTCTTTTTACTGCACGCTGCTAATACGTCGGAACCGACCGGATCGGATGACTACTTCTTGTAGCTGCCATACAAATGTTCGTTCGGAAAATGGTTTTTAGTAAGAAAAACTGTTTTGTTCTCAATATTACTGCTCTCAAACACGGTCATGGGTAATATGTAATGTTTTAAAGCTGATCTGCGATGTTTGGTCGAAGTCTCTAACCGTTGAGACAAGCTATTTCAAGTGTATCAAAACCTCCTAAAAAAAGAAGTTAGCTTTGCCTTTCTCGTTTTTAAATTCTTTTGCGCGTTCTTATTTTTATTTATTTTTTAGTCTGGCAACGCTGCGCTGTAAGACCTATCGATAGCACTTTGACTTTATCAGCACACGTGCGACTGCTTAGCACAAATTTGAAATTTTCCAATATATTAAAGAATTTGTCAAATGAATTCAATTTAAAACGTGCGGCAAATTTAAATAATAATGTCGGGTGTATCAGCCTTTGCGGCCTACAATGGTGGCCAGAGCAAAAATAAAACCAAGCAGAGGCAGAAGCAGCAGCAGCAGCAGCGGCCCCGTAAAACTAACGGTGCGGCCAAAAATGGCGGCTCCAGCTCTGAGCCGGACTCGAACGCTATAGATGAATTATTCGTGGAGTTTATGGAAAAGAAAAAGCAGCCAATAAAGTCCCAAACCGAGGACAGCAGCGAGAGCGAATTTACCGACTCCAATGAATCGGAGGAGAGCAGTGAGGAGAGTGAGTCTGGCAGTGAGGAGAGTGCTACCTTCAGTGAGGAGTTTACCCCCAACAGCAGCTCCACCTCACCTGAAATTCCACCGCCAAAGGCCAAGAAGAGGGACAAACAGCCAGAGGAGGATTTGAACAACAATCAGTGCAAACCGACTACAAGCAAACAGGCCAAACTGCAGGCTCCTGCCCCGGCCCCGGCCACACGTATACAGCAACGCAAAAGTTTGCCAAGCTCCATCAGCTCCTTGATCAAGGTACAGGTCAAACCCGCTTCCTGTCCCTTAGTGCGCAAATCCTTGCCGAAGCCCAACTCCTGTCCCTTGCCCAGTAAAGCAGCCAACAAAGTTACTCCACGCTCGGCCCCCCCAAAGCCAGCACTCAAAAAAGATGCCCATCTACTCAACAGCATTGAGGAGGGACGCCGCCTGTTGCTCTGGCTGCTAAATCCCGTCACCTTTGACAAGTTCTTCAAAGATTTCTGGGAGAAAAATGCCTGCCAGGTGCAGCGCGGCACTCCCAATTACTTCTCACACCTGATCTCCTTCAAGATGATTGATGAAATGCTGCTGAAGCATCATTTGGAATTCACCACCAACATAGACGTCACCAGCTACACGAATGGTCAGCGTCAAACGCACAATCCCGAGGGACGTGCCATGCCGCCCGCCATTTGGGGTTTCTATGGCGATGGCTGCAGCCTGCGTATACTGAATCCTTCCACCTATCTGCCGGGACTGCGTCAACTGTGTAGCATGCTGCAGGAGTTCTTCCATTGTCTGGTGGGTGCAAATGTGTATCTAACCCCACCAAATAGCCAGGGATTCGCTCCCCATTTCGATGACATTGAAGCGTTTGTTTTGCAAGTGGAGGGACGTAAGCGTTGGCGTTTGTATATGCCGCTGCAGCCGTGTGATGTGCTCGCACGCGAATCCTCTGGCAACTACAGTCCCCAGCAACTGGGTGAACCCATTTTCGATGAGGTGCTGCAGGCGGGCGATGTGCTCTACTTTCCACGCGGCACTGTGCATCAGGCCCTGACCGAAAAGAATACCCACTCGCTGCACATCACCCTGAGTGTGTACCAGCAGCAGGCGTATGCCAATCTTCTGGAGAAACTGATGCCCATGGTCTTGCAGCGGGCGGTGAAGCATCATTTGGCTCTGCGTCGTGGCTTGCCCTTGGATATGTGGCAGAATTTGGGTCTGGCCAATGGCGAGAATGAGAGCAAGTCACGTGTCCAGATGATTTCCCAAATCCAGGAGATGGTGCAAAAGTATTTGATACCCACGGAACAGCAAATTGACTCGGCGGTGGACCAGCTGGCCAAGCGTTTCCAGCACGAGGCCTTGCCGCCCACCATTTCGCCCGAGGAGCAGATGCGCACCGTATTTGGTTCACGCAGCGAATCCGATGCCCAGGGCCAATGTCTGTGCGACTATGAGCTGACGGAGGCCACAAGCGTACGACTGCTGCGTGCCAACATCTTGCGTCTGGTGGCGGATGAGGGCAAGCTGCGTGTGTTTTACTATGTGGACAATGCCCTGGAGTTTTGCAAATATGAGGCCAACTTTATGGAGATTGAGCCCACCGAAGCGGGAGCCATTGAGACATTGATGCGGGCCTATCCGGCTTATGTGAAGATATCCAAATTGCCATTGCGTACGGCCGAGCGTCGCGTAGAGGTGGCCACCGCTTTGTGGGAGCGTGGCCTGCTCATGACCGAGAAGCCTTTCAAGTAGGCCTCGACTGTCTAGTCCGAGTCCAATTACATTTTGTTCTAAGAATTTGAATTGTAATCAACTTTTTTTTGTTTTGTTTGTAATTTCTGTCCCGGCCGCTGGTGGGGCATGAAAATGCGTATAATTTTGTAACCCAAATGAAAAGAACTTTCCAAGTTTCACTTAAATAAATTTAATGCTCTTTTTATTTGTCCTGCCTTTAAGCGCTGCGTATCTTCTTGCGTTCCCGGTATAAACTCTCCTGTTGTACTGCAAAATTAGTTTCAAATTAGTTAACTACATTAAATTCCTTGCCTTTGGCCTTTACTTACTGTACGGATCGAAGCGTATTACTTCCAATTTTTCCGCCAAACGTTCACGGAATGCATTATACTGATGTCCACTGACCACACTTTCCAGCACCACCATTATGCGCCTGCGGGTTGGGTCAAAGTTAAAGCCTTAATTACTCTACTTATACATGTGCCTTTACTTTCACACTTACTTGCTCTTCACTTTCTTGCATAAAATCTGGGTTAAACGCATTTTTGGTTACAAAATTGCTGGAAAAAACGAAATGAAAATAAATGTTGTGCAAGTGGACCAACAGCTGTTCGCTTATCGTTTAATTCGAGCTGCCAGATTGGTAGCAGCGCAAACTATCGATTATAGAGATGGGCATTTTAGCACGCGATAGTCGTGATTACAGCATATATTGTTGAATTTTTGATTTTAAGCACGAAAGTTGCAAACATTTATTTAGTATAGCAACAGGGTTTAAAAAAACTTCCAGTTTTTCATTTCATTTGCTTTTTGCTGTGCAGAAGCACAAAAATCAAAACCCAAAGCTGTGCTATTGCTTTGCTTTGAGAATTTCGGAAGCATAGCAATAGCACATTTGAAATACTTTCGTAGCCGTGCTGTTGAAAATGAATAGCACTCTAGCTGGGAAAGTTCAATAGCAAACATATTTCAGCACAAATTTAGGGTAATGTTTTTTGTTTTATAAGTATAGAATTAAAATAAAAAATTAATGCCGCTAAAAAATAAAACAAAAGATGGTGAAATTATCAGATGTAAGTCTATATTCAAAATGGGATGCCTGCAGCTCTTACCATTTCTGAAATCTGTACGTGATATTGCTGGTATTAAATATTTATCGCAATGAAAATTTCCTCAGATACGAACGTTATATTCTAACCCCAAATCCAAATTTAACTGTTCTGTTAAACTCAACAGACCATTCTCCCTCTCTGTCAACACTGAATCAGTAATATATGAAAATATGAAGACGGAATGCGTTTCGTGGCCCGCACCTGTGGCTAGTATGAGTAAGCTGCGTTTTGGCGGAAGACAGATTCTAAAAAAAATCAACTTTTGTAATCCTTTAGGCAAAATATTTATACAATGTCTTCACAAACCGTCATTTCAGTTAATATAGCCATGACCATCTGTCCCTCCGTATAAACAAACAGCTCTCAAAGATGTTAAGAGATAGAAGTTTATCATGATTGGGACATATACTATTTTGCAGGCAGATAAATTTTATTTTAATTTTTGGCACGCTTTCTCCCGTCCCTGCAACTTGGAAAGTCATAACTTCTACAGTTTTGTAGACAGGTGGTTCGTACGTAGCGTAAGTTAAAGTCGGCTGTATCCGACTTCGATATACCCGATACTCATGTAAAGAAATGTTAAACTGCGTTCCTGAGGGGTCAACCGAAAAGTATGCAACATTTTTTTTCAAATTCGCTATTTATTATCCGATCTGGATGTAAATTTCAGGGATTATATTTCTTGCTTATATAAATTTAAGCTATAAATTTGATGTCGATACCTTAAAAAATGTGGGAGTTATTCAACATTTTTATACACTTGAAAAGTGTATTATAATTTTGCCCAGAAGTTTGCAACGCATAGAAGGAATCATCTCCGACCACATAAAGTATATATATTCTTGATCAGCATGACGAGATGAGTCGATTAAACTTTGTCCGTCCGTCTGTCCGTCTGTCCGTCCGTCCGTCTGTCCGACTGTCTGTTTCTACGCGAACTAGTCCCTCAGTTTTGTAGCTATCGAGCTGAAACTTTGCACAGAGTCTTCTTTTTACTGCACGCTGCTAATATGTCGGAACCGACCGGATCGGATGACTACTTCTTGTAGCTGCCATACAAATGTTCGTTCGGAAAATGGGTTTTTGTGATAAAAACTGGTTTGTTCTCAATATTATCGCTCTCAAACACGGTCATGGTTAATATGTCATGTTTTTAAGGTGATTTGCGAAGTTTGGTCGAAGTCGCTAACCGTTGTGACAAGCTATTTCAAGTGTATCAAAACTTCAGTACAGACGAAGTTAGCTTTGCCTTTCTCGTTTTTTGATAAAATCGATTTTTTCCCAAGTTTAAATACCTCAGTAAAATTGATATATGTGCATACGTATTTTGCTAAGTTATTTTACATTTGCATTCGTTTTCATTAGTGACATTACTTTTTTTTACAAAGGTATTGGATATTGAAATTAAAAAATACAAACGCATATGGGCATTTCCACAGAAAGGTCCACCGAGATTGAAAAAAATTGTTTTTTTTTTAAATGATTTTTCTTAACAAACCATTGAAAACAAAAATCAAAATAAATCTTAAAATGTAAGTACAGCTTTTCTGATTCTTTACTATGAGAAAATTGACCTGAATACCGAAGATATGTCCATTTCACAGCTAGCTTTTTTTAAGATGTCGCGTGATAAATGTCGCGTTCTTCATAATATTAAAACTTATAAAAACAAAACTAATGTAAATAATTGAATATGATTGCACTCAATAAAAAGCTGCATTATTCCCCTTTACATAAAAGTTAACTGCTTCAAAATAATTAGTTAACTTTAGCAGATTTATGAATTTTTTTAGATGCAGTCGAAAACGACTTCCATTTTTGTCGCGTAATAAATCTCATGATTTTGTTTAAGTATATTTTAATCGTCAAATCGACTGAACCTACCTTTTGCACTAAATATACTGCTGCCAAAATTCTACCAAAATATAAAAACAAAATCAAAAATTCTTGTTGTCTTCTATATTTTTCCGCACTCTAAAGGCGTACGAATGTCGCGTTCGCGACTGTGGAAATGCCCATATTTTATTTGAAACAGTTAACTAACAAACAAAAATATTTAAATATAATTTCTTAGAAAATTGATATATGTGCAAATTTTTAAATGTGTGGTATTTTTATATTTTAAATGGAAACTTTACTCCAAATGTAGTCTAGTGCTATCATTAATATAAAATTGGGTTGCCATTTATCGTTTCCAGTAACGGCAACCGCCGGGGCATTGAATTAGCCAAGTTTAGTAAAACACTGAAATAAATATATTCCCACACCTTCACAATTGCTTCTTAAAGCTGCATTCTAAGCGTACTTTTCAGCATCTCTACATACATTTGCGCATTTATGCGGCCAGGCCCAAATCGAATTTACAACTTGCCTTTAGCACTAAAGAAAGCCTATACAATGAGAGACTCATCACCATGGTTGCGCTTGTAGCAGGTCGGTCGGGGATGTCGCATATCTCTACAAATCCATCTGAGCCGTCTAGGTTAAACTATTTTTATCACTTAATATGAAGGATTCTATTTCTTCGTCCCAAATCATATTCTTTTCATAAATGGCCATTTGCGCATTCTTGTAATGTTGCTCGTGGCGCAGTTTAGGCACCTTGGACTGATTCTGAAGATGCAACTCCTTTCGGCAAATTTGCAGCTTGCGTTGTCGACATATTGGTAGACTGAGCTTCGACTTAATTTGAGCGCAGCTCATCAATTTATTGGCTGCTAGAGTCCTTATGAGTTGCTTGGTGCTCTCATCCACCTTGGGAATCGCTGATTTTGACAATAATTTTGAGAACTATTCAAAAAGATTGGTTACTGTGTTACGACGGCTGTTCGTTAAACTGCTTTTACACCAATTTTTCTACCAGCTTCATGCATGGTTTTGATTTTTATCTGCTGTTTAGGGAATAGTTCTTTTGTAAGGGGCATCTTTACCCAAAATAACATGTTATCACTTGAAATTCACTAGATTGTTATGTTAATAATATTGCTTGCACACCTGTTCAATATTTTGTCATTGAAACTGCCATTTATGTTGACGCTATTTCACTTAAAAGACAAAAAAACACAAATTGCACATATATCAATTTTCTATGAGAAACATGGGATGGCTCGCTTGTTTCATATAACTGCACCACAGATTAGGAGGTAATTAGAAGTGAACACTTGGCAAAGCGACATGAAGTAAAAGAGAAAGAAAGTGTATACTCACAACCAATGTACCGTTATTGGATCGAAGGAAATAACAAAAAACATTTTGCACATATATCAATTTTACTGAGGTATGTATTGATTAATTAAAATTATGCCCAGTCAGTGACGATGACTGTCAGGAAATTCTAAGCCCTTCTTCTTACTCCGGGCCACTATTCACCCAGGACGGTCTCAATTTAAATTCTGGAGCCGCTCACTCCCTGAACCCTTCGGAACAAGTGAACCAGCACGACTCAGCAAACCACTCGTGCGCACCCCTGGTTCCAATGTCGTTTATCGGCGGTGTGAAGATCGATAAACGTCAGTTCATATGAGTTCATAAAAAGTTACACTCCATCAAAGATTAAAATCACAAAGAATTTGCATGCAAAATTACAGACAACTTTAAAACGGTACCAAAAAAAAAATACACATATTTAATCAAAAACTTCATCTCTATGAAAAGCTCTGACCTTTGACTAAATCACTCATTTTTACTTAAAATTAATCTATTTGTTTTTAGTCCAATTATTCTCCTTCTTGTAGCACTTGCAAAACTTGAATGATAAATGCATTCAGCAGCGACTTATCAAGTTTGCACTTTGGCAGGATATTTTTTAGTAATTAACGGTTCTTTTCCAAGAAACTTTTTTTGTTTTGCTCTCTCCACATATTTGTTTACGTTTTTGCATTGTTGTTTTTGCCAATTGTGAGAATCACTTTTGTCCAGCTAGCTTGTACTAGACGAAACACTGTGCGACGTGAATAACTTGCTGCTTTAAGGGTACTGTAAACCTTCAGGAGTAATTATTAGAAGGTTTACAAAAAATAAGATTACACAGAAATAGCGTTTTTGATGTGAAACATCTTTAATTTCGGTACGGAAGATTTTAGTAGGAGTAAAATTTGATTTCACGCGACGCTGACGTCAGCATATTTTGTGTTGTAGTTTAAGAAGTGTCCTAGGGGAAGAGGAGGGAAACTAGGGGGGAAGTGGTGGCGACTATACAGTGACTTGACAGTGTCTTAACAGTGACTAAACAGTAACTGAACAGTAACTTGCATGTTACTCAACAGTGACTTGACATTGACTAAACGTTGACTTGACAGTAAATTAACAGTACATTGGCAGTGTCTAAACTGTGACTAAACAGTGACTTGTCAATGTCTAAACAGTGACTTGATAATGACTAAACAGTGTCTAAACAGTGACTTAGCAGTGAATTAACAGTGACTCGACAGTGTCTTGACAGTGACAAAACAGTGAGTTGACAGTTTCTTAAGAGTGACTAAAACAGGGCCAGGACAGTGGCGAAACAGTCCTTAAACATCCCTTAAACCGCTCTTAAATTTAGCATTATGTTTCATATCAAAGCCTCATGAGTGTTCACGACACTCACACCTAATTTTTTTTTAATCAATAGGTAATCGGTTAAATTAGAAATTTAGAAATGTTTGTTGTTGCCAAAGTTACCAAAAATTTAAAACATAGGCTCATGGTTGCAAACATTTTTTTACAATGGATTGTCTGAAGGTTAAACTGAAAACGAGGTTTTGTTAAGAAATGATGTAATTCTGGTGTGAGCTAGGATATTTTGGAACGGTCAATAAACAGCGGAGTTATGGGGTTTCAAAGTCAAAATTTCGAAAATCGCATTTATTTTGCCACTTTATTGGTCCTAGCTCCGATATTTTTAGACCGACCGACGAATCCTAGTTCACACCAGAATGGTGGGTATTTGAAGTAATAAAAAAATAATAGAGGGAAGTTAACTTCGGCTCTACCGAAGTTTATAGACCCTTGGAGCATGATATATGCGGATATATTCTTCCGATTTTGATCAAACTCTCCAAAATTGTGTTGAGACAGATAGTGTTCACCACTGGAACGTACAAAGACGCTACCATTGGAAACAAAAAAGTTTTTCTTACAAGAACTACTTTTTCGACCGATCATTCCTATGGCAGCTATGAATCAGACTTGACAGAATTGTGTGTTTGCATATCATATTGATCAGTAACGAGTTTGGGAGCGATAGCATTGAAAACAAAAAGTTTTGTAAACCAAAACTTTTTCAGACCTATCTTTTGTATGGCAGCTATACTATATAGTTGTCCGATTTTTTAAAATTTTATTTTTTTTTTTTTTCTTGCCGACAAATTTTGAGAGAATAAATAAATTAAAAATAAGTGGTTTTGTATATTTTGGTAGGTTAAAAAAAAGTTTTTCTAACTAAAATAATTATATAAACAAATGTGTCTATGGTTGTTATAATTCTGCTCGTCCGGTCCGCGGGTAAATATAACAATGTATTTTTTTTATAGCTTTTGGTTTACAGTTTAGGTTGGTTACTGTAAAATTTAAATAGAAGGTAGCGATGAGGAAAAAAAAAAAAAAAAAGCGGTTGTAAAAATAAATATCCTTTTTTTTGTTAAAGATTATGTGTAAACTATTTTTTTTTGGTGTTTTTTTTTGGGGGTTAAAAAAACCGAGAATATTTTATATAACCCCCCCACCGGTGGTTAATTAAAAAAGATTAAAATTTTTGTGTGGGTTTTTATAAGTGGTTTTTTTTATTTTTTGGCAACACTGGTTTAAATAGCTCACGCACGTTTCGCGTTTTGTTTCACTGTCAAACATCTTCAGTTTGGTCTATAATTTAACCATGAATCGTCTTACAAACGAACAACGCTTGAGAATTATTGAATTTTATTATCAAAATGCGTGCTCTGTTAAGAAAGTTCATCGCGCGCTTCTTCCATTTTATGATCAGTTTAATCGACCCACTGAAGCGGCTATTCGGGCTATTGTGACTAAATTTCGCACCAAATTTACATTGTTGGACATTAAACCACCAACACGCTTACGTAGAGTGCGAACTGAAGAAAATATCGCAGCTGTATCGGCCAGTGTTAATGATGACCATCAATTATCGATTCGTCGCCGTTCGCAGCAATTGGGCCTCTGTTACTCAACAACGTGGAAAATTTTGCGGAAGGATTTAGGTGTGAAGCCTTTCAAAATACAGCTGGTGCAAGAATTGAAGCCGAACGACCTACCGCAACGTAGAATTTTTGGTGAATGGGCTCTTGGAAAGTTGGCCGAAGATCCACTTTTTTTACCGAAAAATTGTGTTCAGCGACGAAGCTCATTTTTGGCTCAATGGGTACGTAAATAAGCAGAATTGTCGATTTTGGAGTGAATATCAGCCAGAAGCATTGCAAGAGCTACCAATGCATTCAGAAAAAGTCACAGTTTGGTGCGGTTTATGGGCAGGTGGCATCATTGGACCGTACTTCTTCAAAGATGACGCGAATCGTAACGTAACTGTGAAAGGTGAGCGCTACCGTGAGATGATATCCAACTTTTTTTTGCCCAAAATACAAGAGCTTGACTTGCATGACATGTGGTTTCAACAAGACGGTGCCACATGCCACACAGCACGCGCAACAATGGACTTATTGAGAGACGAGTTCGGTGAACATTTTATTTCACGTTCGGGACCGGTCAATTGGCCGCCTAGATCGTGCGATTTAACGCCTTTAGACTATTTTTTGTGGGGCTTTGTTAAAGCTCATGTCTATACAGACAAGCCCGCTTCAATTGACGCATTGGAAGACAACATTGAAGCATTTATTCGTGAGATACCGGCCGAAATGTTGGAAAGAGTATGCCAAAATTGGACTAAGCGGATGGACCATTTGAGGCGCAGTCACGGTCAACATTTGCATGAAATAATCTTGAAACATTAAATTATATGGACCGTACTATCGATTCAAATAAAGATTTCATGCATTTTTCTGAATTTTATGTGATTTTTTTTGAAGAACTTTCCTATAGCTCTTAAAAAAT
>JAEIFU010002700.1:0-39465 GCA_018904235.1 Lordiphosa stackelbergi
AAGCTGCTAATTGAAATGTAATGGATGTATAGCCTGCTGGCTGTCTGCACGGAACAGTTCATACTTCAATTTGGAAAAAATTTAAGGTTTTTTAATTCATATCCTTTGCGCTAAATATCGATGAGTTTTATGCTTTTTATTCCTTTCTTCTGTTTAACTGAGGATATCTCAGTTTAAGACCTGCTCATTTTGATCGATTGGCATATTCAACCAACTGAACCTCGGGTTAATCCCTATCTGATCGAAAGAATTTTTCTTTTCTTCTTTGAACTCCGTGCCTTAAGGCGCTATAAACCAAAAAAAAATTCTAAAAACATGTATATCTGACATCGAATAGAATAATGATATTACAAGCAAGGTATACTAAACAAGGTAGGCTCACTCGCTCTCTCACAACTCCTTATATTTGTGTCAGAGCGAGAGCGAGAGAGTAATATATTTCAATACAAAGCCTACTAAGCTACTAAGTAAAACACAAAAAAATTCGTCCGCGGAGATGCTTTGCTTACAACAGTTGCTTACTGACTACGAAATTTAACAAGTTGTCAAGATTGAGAGCGAGTGAGCCTACTTTGTTTAGTATACCTTGATTACAAGTATCAAAATTTTTTAAACAAATTTAAAGGCCATTTATGACTCTTTAAATGAAAGTTCATCTCGATCTCGGTCTTTAATTTCACATAATATGCGGTTCCGAGGGATTTGCGACCCAAAAATTCTGATTTTACTATAAAATTATTGATGCATTTTCATCTGACGACTCCAAACAAAACAAAAACAATCGCTGTCTATACCTGAAGTTCTATTTGGGATCGAAATACAGTCGACACCACGCATGGGTCCGCACAGATTAATTCGACAATTGAAGCGAATTGACTCTTAGTGACACGGAGCATTTGAAGAAACCGACCATTATAGAGAAATGTCAGGACATTGGTTCGCCAATTAAGTGATTTGGGCACACAAATCTTGGATTCTCGCCCAAATCATGCAATTGCGGTTGGATTCCCCATAAGCCTGTCCATCACGTCATCGACTACATTTTGGTCCATACCTAAACATTTCTTCATGATCGTGTTTAGTTGGATTTGTACATGATGCACCAGTGCTTGTTGTACACTTTGTCTCGGCATTTTTAATTATACAGGCCTGTTCTCAATTCCACTTGGTTTTCGTATAAACGTTTGCTTTGAATTCTATGTTAATAAGTTGTCTTACATCTACGGTACTAAATCCGCTTTCAGTAAAGGTGGAATTGCCCAAGCAGTTAAAACCGACAGCTCAATGCCAAGTGGATTGAATTCGTAGAAAAATGAAGGCTTGATCTAGAAACCACAGATTTCCTTACAACTTCCATTCAAATTTGTAAGAGTAAAATGGCGAATACAAACGTTTATACGAAAATCGAAGTGAAATTAAGAACAGGCCTGATAGTTCACTAAATCTCGTCACATTCGCTTACCACTTTCGTTTTTCAGCCAAGAAACAATTACAACTGTTGGCTCTGACACACAGGCCGCCCAATTCGCGAAGAACGAACTTTGAAAGCGTTGTTTTGGTATAAATGCACTCAAAAAAAAACCAAGAACTTTGTACTTGAACGGTGTCAATAGTACGGTAAGTACGAAAATACTTGATTCAAGTACAAATATCTCTAGTACGATTTTTCAATCCCAAAATACTTGTTTGAAGACTGTTTCGGGATATTTTACAGTACATTTCGAACTATTATTATATTTTTTTGGTCAAATTATTAATTTGTTATGGTCTTAAGTACAGCCCGATTTACTCTTAAAATAAGTACAAAAAGGTTCTTCATTGAAGTCTAATAATTCAAAAGTCAACCACAAAACATGTTTGAAGCAAAATAATACTTCAAAAAATAAGTACAACATTTTCTTGGTCTAATCCAATAAAGGTCTCTATATAATATCAAAATCCAAAAGAAATGAATTAACCAAAGACCAAGATGTTTATACCAAAGACATTAGAATATGAAGATGAGTAACGCCATACGATTTTTTGCACACGATATTTTCCCCCTGGCTTTTCATCTGGCTTTTCGCTCTCTTGAAATTTTGTCCAGAAGCCAGAGAGAGAGAGAGAGCGCTCTAGAGCCAGCCGCGTTTTTGTACGCATACAGCGGCAGCCGACGACTGTAAGTGTGCACACGTATTCTCAAGCATTACTCACACAAGCAAGTGCATTCTATTTTTAGATTTTTACGCTCTCATCTTTGTGTGAGCGGAGTGAGCGCGATTTTCGGTGCCACCAAAAAAATACAGCTGCATATTGCAAAACCATTGTATGGGCGTTCGGTATCTTAGAGATTATATTGGTCTTTGTTTATACTGTAGGTCGGAAATCTACCCACATTCCATTACCAAAGTGTTAGAACCAGGAGGGAATTTCAAGAACCGATTCAAAGTAAAATACTTCGCAGTTTTCGTAGCACACTTTTTGGAGCTTGCATAGTAAGTCTATTCTGTACTTAATCCAAGAAATTTTGTAATTGAACTAAGTACGATCTTTTCTTAAAATTTTAGGCTAACTGTAAGTACGAAATGTACTTGATTCAAGAACGTTTGTTCTCATTTGAATAATTTTAACAGTCCTTTTTCTATTCTAGTATGTTTCGTACTTAATTTAAGTACATTCAAGAACAAAACATACTTAAAATTTCAAGTAAAAAACGGCATAAATTCTATCCCGATCGGTCTAGAACTATCCCGGTCGTTTTTTTGTTTTGAGTGTGCGTACAAAATATTGCGATAGCTTTGCTTGCTTGCAGCAAATTGTATGCGTTCTCTCATTCTGTTGTCTACAGATCCTTTTGCTTCATAATTTTCTGTCTTTGATGTGTGCAGAGCTGAGTTAAAAAAAAAGATTTTTTAAGAGCTCTGCTATATCGTTCTAACGTCCCTCGGTTTCTAACAAATTATGTTAATTAATTTCGTTCACAGAACTCTAGAATATTGTTCCTGCTCCTTTTAGAGACTAAATAAGAAGGCTGCCATCCTCTAAAATTCAGTAGAAGGTTCGATCCGGGGGTTGTAGCCATTCATAAAGTCACTTTGATTCGCTGATCGGTTTCTACACAGAAAAAAAATTGATATTTTTTTCATATCAATTTTAAGCCGATAAAAGAAAGTATCAAATTGATATGTTACAAATTTCAAATTGATATTTTTTTACATATCGCTCACTTTTTCAAAATAATCTCAAAATAATTCATTTTGAGAAAAACACGTTTAAAGTTCTCAATGGATTTAACCCAGAAAAAAATGGTTCTTTTAGTTTCGAGTAATTTAATTAAAATATTATAAATTTAGAATGCTTATTGATAAAACATGAAAATATGATGTTTTAACTAAAAAACCAATGTATGTTTGCTCAATATCGACTGCAGGACAACTGAGATATGACGTTTTTGCATTAACATGAAAATGAACCTATAAATTTATAATGATACATATTTTCATATCACATGGAAAGTAAAAGAGATATCAAAACGAAAATTTTTACACAAAATAGTGACACAATACAGCTAGTATTTCTGCATCATCAAAACAAAAATCGAATTTTTTGAGTTATGCCAGTATTGAAGTAAGTGAGCGATATCATAATAACATTTTTAGTATCATTTTGAAACTATTTAATATCAATTTACCTGAATGATATTATTTTGGATCAGAAAGATATTATTTTCTAGACAAAATGAAAGAAAATATTGATATTTTTGCCCAGTTCATTTTAATCTGGTGAATATCAGCATGAATTTGATCTTTTTTCTCAGTGTAAGCTTGTCGAACCTATGAAAAATTCGGAAAATATGAACGAATCGGTAAAAATGCGCGGCTCTAATTTGGCTGAGGTCGAATGGACCATATTCGTTATTGTTTTCCTCTTCCAATGCTTATTTTTATTTTCCGTAAAATGCGACGTTAGTACTAAAATTTCACAACTTGAATTTTGTTTAAATTTCCCTTCGTACCGAACTTGAATTCGAAAAACGCATCTTCCCAAAAAAATGGCACAAAAAACTAAAAAAAGTTCTTTTAAACGAACCCTTTTCCAAGCTATTCGTGTTCGGGTTCAGTTTTGAGAGTTCTTAAGTTTCGAAAGTTGTTAATGCTCGTTTGAAGGACTTAAAAATCCAAACCGAACCGGTTCTGGACCTGTTAGCAGCCCTGGTATATAATCAATAAAGTTTTGATCTGTATGGAACTGGCTAGAAGCCATTTCAAAGTTATGAGTCTAGATTTTGTGTATGTATGTTCATAAAGAATGGTTTGATCGTCCTTACGGAGTTTGTATACAAACAAGCAGTCACTTTTAATTTCAGACAAAGATCACCACTTAGAATTAATTCTCACATTCAAAATATTAGTGCAAGTGTCGAATATCGAACTAGAAATCGTTTTCATATAATTTTTCTTGATTTACTATATACGCAATTCTTAACAAAATCCCGAAATTTTTTTGAAAAATTTTTGCTCCCCCCCATTTTTTTTGATTCTTAACATGGGTTCCTAAATTTACATTATTGGTTCCTAAATTGTTTTAGTCTGCCGAATTTATATCTAGTCTAAAAGCATAGCAAACAAATATCAAAAATTTGATCAAGAAATATCAGTTTTAAAACCAAAAATCAATCACAATTGAAAACTATAAAGTTCAAATCAAACTAAATTCATACTCATAAATGTGGGCAGAGACAGAAACAGGTCTGACCCAACATATATAAGAAAAAAAAAACCATCAATGCATAAATCCCAATTTAAAACATAAAAATAACAACAACAAAACTATAAAAAACCATAAAAGAAATGTGAAAACTTACCCATAAGAGCAGCGGAATTTATTTTCTACATTTATTTTGTTTAGCGGGTGCGCGTGGACCGAAATCGAACCGGGAACGGAGAATGATTTACTCTCTTCTGGCTGCGGCCCTGTCAATGTCAGTTGAGCTGGTTGGTGCTGGAAATCATCGACAGCACCAACAACTGTAATACGGAAGAGGGAAGAGTTGTGGTATAGGAAGAGAGAGTAATAGAGGGAGATGGAGAGTGCTGTTGCTGATAAAGCGGCAACACGTTGATTTCTTGTTCTCTCTCTGTATAGAAGAGACGAGTTTTTGTTTTTTGTTTTTTGGGACTCTGATAACACACACACACACACACACATGCCCCGTTGGGATCGGTTTCGAATTAAATTGCAGTTCGATCATGTAAAATTAAACACCAAATTTGCATTGGATAAATTATGCTTTCCGAAACAAAATTAGAAATAAAAGTAAAAGTGGCGCGTGTGATAATAAATTAGTCTCTTTGTAGATAATTTTGGCGCCAAATTCAACTAGGAAATCCGAACAACAAATTGCTAAATTTATGACAACAACCATCAGTGAGCAAAATAAACTTATTTAAATTTTGTATAATTTCTGTATAAATTGTTTATGCCAATTTATGATATTTTTATAGTTTTATTTGTATGTATTTTCGCTTGGACCACCACAAACAACAAAATTTCTGTAGTAATTTTCCATGCAATAACAATGATTTGTATATTTTTTTTCATTTATTTTTGTGTTTTATTTTAGCGCTATCTTGCGCGCTCTTTTGGTTTGTATTTCTATGTCTTTTCTTGACTTGAAGGAAAATTACCAGAATCCACTCGAAAGGGGAAATGTAGAATTTTTAAACCGTTTTAGAAAAAAAAAAAACAGAAAACTAAACTAGGCAGGCGGAGGCGGACAATTGTCTGCTGCTGCTGTTAGGCGCGCGTTTCACTCGCCAGAAAGCCAAACCACCGAACGCGTCCACTGGCAAAATCAAACTGAACCAGCTGGCGGTCTGCTGTTTGCTGCTGCCGCTGACTGGTTTGCTCGTAAACAAGCAACAGTGCCCGACGACAGCAGCAGCAGCAACAACAGCAACAACAGCAACCACAGCTGGCTACAGCAGCAACAACATCACGAAAGCTAAGCGAAATACGAATACAGACGAACACCAAGCCACACACACACACACACACATCTGCAAATAAGCCTATTACGTGCAGCCGAACGAAAGAGATGGCCTGACAAAGGCAAAGCAGGGAAGCAACAGCATGTGAAAATAAAAAAAAAAAACTCACACACACAATGTTGCCGTTGCCCTACAATGTAGTGTACACTACATTACACACACCGATGGGCAGTTCTGAGTAGGGAATTAACCAAACGAAATGGAAATCTTCAAATCTGACATGGCATACTTTTAGGAGCTTGGTTTTGGTAGACATTCAAAACTAACGCATATCAGAGCTTAGGTTTATTTCTTAGTTCAAAATAGTTAATATTGCATCTAGTTTCTTGAAACATGTAACCACCTTGAACCGTTCTCAAAACCGAACCCTTCAAATGAACTACCTTCGATTCTGAACCAAACCACTGCACTTCGTTTTGAAAAAGGTTCGGTTGAGAAAATGAAATTCCAGTACTTTCTCAATGTAGTCCCTTGTGCTCTTACCCATTCTTAATCTTATTGCAAAACTTACTGTTTCCAATGGAACAGTCTACACTTTACTTTACCACCTTTACTCAGTCACAACGTCCGTCCCTAAAGTTTATTTAAAATTCTAGTAAAAAACTAGAAGTTCGCGCTTAAGCGAATTTCACATCACAAACAATTCACGAAATAAAAACTCTTTATAAAGGGTGATTTTTATGTTATTTGGTTTTTCAGATTCGTAACAGGTGGGCCAAAAATGCTTAGTAAGGTTTACTATTTCACCATGTATAGACTAACAAACGAACACCGAAGGAAAATCATTGAAATTTATGATCAAAATTCGTGCTCTATGAGAAATTGTCTTAAGCGTTGAAGCTTATTCTTGGCTCAATTGGTACAGCTCATTTTGCTCTGAGAAAGCAGACAAAGGCAGTTCAAGAGCTGTCAATGCACCCGTTACCATGGTCCTACCTTCTTGAAGTTTTATTTATAACTGTTTTGACTTAAAAGTAAAAAATTTTTCGATTCGATTTTTCGTTTTTAAAAGGACGCAATTTTTTTAATTAAATTTTATTTCACAGTTCTGGTACGGACAATAAAGGCATTCATACTTACCAACTTTTCATCTTCCGTTTTGCTTTCTGATCATTCTAACTCCCGAAAACGTGGGAACCATCGACTCATCTTTTGTTGGAAGAGCCTACTTTGGATCCCGAGAACTTTTTGAACAGCCCTCGCATTCACAAATTAATTTAATTTTGTATTTTTTTATAATGATTTGTACAACCAAACACAAAAAACAGAATTATAAAATCTCTTCCCGATTTCTTTCCACAAATTTTTAAAAAACATGTAAAATTGAGTCCTCTAGACCAGAAGAGGGCCTTAACAAACGAACAGCGAGAAAAAAAATCATTCAAATTTATGATCAAAATTCGTGCTCTGTGAGAAATTGCTAAATTTTGGGTCAATGGGTACGTCAACAAACAGAATGCCCGAATTTTTGCAGACAGGCAGTTCAAGAGCTGTCAATGCATCCTGGAATATGCACTGTTTGGTGTGGTTTGTACGCCGGCGGCAAACCGTAGTCAAAATGTTACAGTCAAGGGAGCAAAGAACAGTGCGATAATTGCAGACTTCTTTTGCCCAAAATGGAAAAAATTGACTTGGTTGACATGTGGTTTCAACAAGACGGTGCCACTTGCTACACGGCACGCTTAACCATGGACCAATAGAGATTCGAGTTTGGTGAGCAATCTCACGTTTTGGACGTTTTAGACTATTTTTTGAGGGGCTAGTTGAAGTCTCTTGTCTACAGGGACAAGCCAGCCACAAAATTCTGAAAAAAGTATGCCAAACTTGAAGCTTACGGATGGACCACCACAGGCGTAGCGCAACATTAAAACCGACTTAATCACTTACGAACGGAGGACGGATGATCCCGATCACGTCGTGACTCGTCGTGACAATTTAAAATTCACGTTACGGGTGTAGCCTCTAGTATAAACCACAAGGATCTTCTGTTACTGCTCTTTCAAATCAAACCGTTGTGTTTAATGTACCTGCAGTAGCAGCTGAATGCAACGCTGTCACAGCTTGAGGATCGTTCATCCGATCTTTTTCATTTCTTCGGCAATTGATAAATAATCCTGATTAATCTTAAATATCTCTAAAAGGATTGAACCGTCTATCTAAATGGCATATGGGCTCTATGAACATTTGGTAAAGAGTATAATAAATGGATTCGTGCTACCGAGTGAAAAACTTTAGTCTTTAGAATATTAAAAGGTGTATGTACTCCGGCTCGAAGGCAAAACTACAAAAATGTATACACCAATATAAAACATTCAATCCTTTAACAAAATTCACAAAAAACAGTTTACGTACAATTTTTACACGTCTGCGCCGTGTGACGTTGAGTCTTCAACTAATTGTCAGTTCTTCTTGACATCCGCTTTGTCTATGTCATCTACCAGATACCATGAGAAGGATCTAAAGACGATAGTTGCAACAAAGTCTACTAAGGAACGACAAAATCCATGTTAAAAACCCGTATAGCCCAACATCAATCTGACTACAAGCTACGACATCAAACACATACAAAACACTGCGCTGGCAGCACATTTGCGTAGAAAGCGGCCACTCGCCAAATAATTTGAGGCAGCGACAATACTACAACAAGAGCAGTATTACAACAAACGCTTGCTGCATATTTCAAGCGTTTTAACTGACAGGAGACTCAATTTTAAGACTGACACTGAGAACTGCGCTCACTTACTCGAGCACTGACAATTACCCTGCAAACATTTTGTCGGGTTTCTTATCTCCCTCGTCAAAAAGTGAGTTTGGCGATAGTTTCAGATGACAGTCTGATGATAGTTTGGCGATTTACAAAAACAAAACACATAAGGTATCGCATTTTTAACATATTAGGGATAAATTGGCGATATGTGCCATCATTTCTATTGCCCTATTTATATGGGCAGAGTGAAAAATAAGAACTTGAGAATTATGGGAGAATGCTTTCAAATAGATTCAATACAAGTAACCCTTTAGTTGCCACGTCTCAGACGCGCTGCGTGGAGCAGTCGTCTAAAGCGTCAGTCCTATCGTGTTTTCTTTCAGTCCAAGGGAACCGAGATCGAATCCCCTCAATGTAAGTAAAAGTTTTTCATGTAATAAATAAATATAAGTTTGTTTAATTCGCTGTGTTTATCGGAACAGGCAAGCAGAAGCAATAGCAGCAGTCAGCAGCAGCAGGTTGTGAAACGCTTTCTTATCCCTGAGAAGAGGCTTTTTCGTATCTCCCAGAAGAAACGCTTTCTCTTCTCCAAGAAGTGTCGCAGAGTGACACATTTCTTCCCGAAGGGAGATGAGAATGCGATAAATATGCGATATCGCCAGAGTGAAGCGACAACTACTGAAAGAATCGCATTCTTATCTTCTGCGATAAAAAATGTTTGCTGGGTAGTTGAAGACTCCACGTCACACGGTGGCGTGTAAAAATTGTACGTAAACTGTTTTTGTGAATTTTGTTAAAGGATTGAATGTTTATTATATGGGTGTATACATTTTTGAAGTTTTGCCCTGAAGACGGTTGCCGAAGAGCAACCGAAATATATCGGAGAAAAAGAAACATAAATCGTTTTTCTATCAACCTGACCTCGAGCCGGAGAACATACATCTACAATTAGAAAGGTCGCCAAATCACAATTGTAGAATATTAAAATTTAAAAATTTATTGCATACTTCAAGGTTCTCTCTTCTTGCATTTTAAATGTAAAATTGGCTTCAGCTCCTCCAAGGGAGCCAAGCCAAGCTTTTCTCAATCTCTTGGCGTGTGTGCTTTAAATTTTCGCACAAGAGAAAGGGACCTACAGTTTAACGCCGAATCCGAACGGCAAAGTTTGAGAATTTGCTTTTTCATGGCTGGATTACTAGTGACAGGTGACCGCCAAAAGCTGGTTTTCTGAAGGAAAGAAAAAAACTTTTATTATTAGATGTTCAGAGGCGGGATCGAACAGTCCAGCACGACTAACCGCTGGGCCACAGACGGCTTACAGATTTTGAGTGCAGAAAACTTTACAAATTTCTATAAAAAATTTTAAATGGTAGCGCATCTCCAAGACCCACTTGGCTGAAACCGCTCAGACAGTTGTTTTTCTTATTTCTATTTTTTTATGTTTTTATTTTTTTCAACATATGTGCAGTGCACATGTAAAAAAACAACAACAACAACAGCAACAATCAAATTGACAACGGCGCGACAAACAACGACGCTTCATATGATTGAACTCTTAAATGGCCGGCCCTCGAACGGCACCCCGACTCCCCCCCTTCTGGCTAGCATCGTGAAGTGTGGAACTGAGGCCTACACTCTAAGTACGTATGTATGAGTGTGGATGTGATGTGTGTATGGGCTTTGACTAGGTTCGCGACGAGCGTCTGCTCAATTATCAACAGTTTTGTTTGGTCGCGCGTCGCCCCTCCACATACAATATGAGGCGAGGCGAGGCGTCAATGCAAAGTGCCGGGGCACAACAATAGCCTGAACAATTGTTGACTCTCCTCTATCATGTGCGGCACAAAAGAAAAATCCATGCAAAGCTAAGCAAACACATGGAGATTGAAGCAGGCGGAGGCGAAGGATTGGGCGTGGATCGGATCCGCAATATTGCTTCTGTTCCTCTGGCGAAGTGAATTATCATAAGCATGGCCATAAAACTATTGTATGATACTCGCAGTTTCGTTGTGATAAAAATGGCAGAAAGCCTTCAACCCGAGTACAAAGTCCTCCCTTCATAATGAGCTTAATCCGAGAGAGAGCGCGAGGGATTTGCATTTGACTTCAGATTTGTCTACACGCTGCCGCCTTCTTATCAGCTGGCTACGTGTTTGTTTGTACATTTGTACATATATATACACATAGATTATTATTGATTAATAAACAATTTTCGCACTCACACCATTCGGGTTTGGAGTGAGAGTTATTGCCTCTGGCTACTATCTATCTATGGTGCTGCCTCCCAGTGCGCTAGGGTCTCTGTGGGGTGTGTGGGTTGGTGTAAAGCCGTCGCCCATAGCGATGGCGACGCTCCTGATAAGGAATGACCGATTTAGTTCTACTATATGTACGGTATATGCTGTTCATAACATGATAACCAACTTAGACTCTAATGACCCACAAAGCTGAGACGACGACAACGACAACGATGCCGACATGGTACGAATATGTAAAATCATATGAGTATATTTTGAGGAAGACTTTATCATGGTTGCGGCCTAAGGGTTCTTATATATATAAGGCTATGGAATTTAAAAAGCTATCAAATTTTGCCTAAGTACGTCTTACCGAGGGTAATAGCCTCTGAATTTCTAAAGATGTAGGTTCAAAGCTTAAGATGCGGTTCTGGAAACTTATTTAAAAGAATGGACTCCATGGTTTTTACTCAAACTTTAATTAATAACTTACTGGACGAATTATCAAATGGTCCACTTTTGGGTCTACGATCAGCATTGTGGTAAATGAAACTGCATCTTTAAGCAAGTTTTTATCTTCATTCTACATACTGCAATGGACCCCTAAGAATAGGACTGAGTTGCATGGCCGGAAGATGCCTCCAATAAACCTCTTTCCTAAAAACACTATGATCTAGAATAAGTTCTACTTCTCAACAAAAAACTGGTGCAAAACTGATCCTGGTTGGTTTTTGTTGTTTAGCCCTACGAATCGGTCTTTTCCGAACCCGACCACTTTGTTTTGGAGTAAAGTTAAATTTTCCAAAAAATTTCATTAGTTACTTTATAAGAAAGAAGCTAAACATGTCCAATAATGTGATAATGAAACCTTTAAGTTTTTGCCGGCTCGAGGTCACGTTATGCTTGCACATATCTTTAAAAACAGGAACACACCACACCACAATGGAGGCTTGTTGACAGAACAGCTGTTTCATTGGTATCCCTGATCAAACTTCAGAGGTCTTTGCCTGACAGTGGTGTGGTGTGTTTCTGTTTTTAAATTTATGTGTCATCATAACGTGACCTCGAGCCGGCAAAACACTCGAACCTCTCATACAGAAGAGTGCCACAGAATTCACTAGCGATTTGGCTACTAGCTATTTGCCAAATCCCTCGAATATTTTCGCCATGCCACAGAACTTCGAGCGATTTCATTTTTCTAGCTTGTTCACAAACCCTTTCGAACTTGGCTGCGTAGGGTAGACACATGCTTTCTCATGCGTTTTTTATTAATATTTTGAATGTAATCTATTTGGCTAGTTCATTTTTAAACAAAACAAACTTAATTTTCTTCAACTTCACACAAAAAATTCAAATTTTCCGCCCGCCAAGATAAAAATTATACCTTGCAACTCTAGCTGCTGTACGGTAACGCAAGAACGGAGATCAAATATGTAAGCTAAATAATTGCTTTAATTAAATAAATGCCTCTCGCAGTACAGATGGCAATCGACGATTTAGGGGAAGAAGCAAATCCGTAAGGAGACGCTGAAGTGCAGCCGCCTTGGGTCCGCATCGAATCTTCTTTCAAAATCAGACTAGACAAGATTATACGCTGGAGTGCTTGAAAATATCATTGGGCCGCGCATTATTCAATTCAAGCAATCGGAGGAAAGGTTGGTCAGATTTAAAGTCAGTTCTTTCCAGGCTGCAGCCGCAACTTCCTTGTCGCCCATTGTGAGATTGCGCGCCAAGTCCTTATGCTCCTTCATAAAAGCCTAGCAAATTTTGCTCTGGACATCTGTTTGATGCTTTCCCCTTTATAATTAATTTTAAATATAACAATTTCGGAAGAATAATAAAATTTGGCAACATTTGAGCAGGCTTTTAAAAATTTAGGTCGGCGTTGCCACTTTATTCAACTCAGATTGGCAGCAATCGATTTACAAATTGCACTATAATCAAGCAAAAGATCAACGAAAAAATTATTACTAGTTAATCTATTTTTTTTTTTTGTTTCAACACAAAAATCGCTATTTTACACTTTAAAACTAAGTTCGAT
This sequence comes from Lordiphosa stackelbergi, assembly GCA_018904235.1. Taxonomy (NCBI): domain Eukaryota; kingdom Metazoa; phylum Arthropoda; class Insecta; order Diptera; family Drosophilidae; genus Lordiphosa; species Lordiphosa stackelbergi. Next base: position 13,015 of record JAEIFU010002700.1, read on the forward strand.
TAATTTCAAACTTAAAATGTTAAAAGGTGGCACCACTGATATACTAGCGATATGGTGAGTTGAAGTGAATGACAAATTTCACTAGCGAGTGAACCAGCGATTTTACTAGCGATTTGGTAAAATGCTAATTTAATAAACTTAACACGTTTCAATGTTTAATTTTTTTGATGTAGATTATTCACAAATTGAACACCCTTCAAGAACCAATAAGGTTCTTAATTAAAAATGCATTTAGGGGCTTATTTTGGCAAATAGCCGAATCAAGAGTGCGCGATTTGCAAATCCCACTCGAAGACAGGCTTGTCGAAATCAAATTCGAGCGATTAGATTTATAAGTAGAGCGAGTATTCTATTGTCCCCTGATAATATTCAGAAAGTGACGATTGTACAAAAACCTTCGCTGGGTTTGGTCTGATTGATTGCACTTTGAAGTTTTCAGCTTCTGTTTGGAATTTGCAACCGCATAGCTCGTAACCTTTTTATAATTTAGCTTTGACGTCAAAATTTGTTACATGGTTCAAGATCAAGTAGTAAAAAAGTGGTCAAAACTGCACAGAGGGAAAAACCCGAGAAAATTGGACCCAAAATCGAGCCCAAAGATTATAAAAAACAATGCATAAACGGGTTTTCTCATATGAAGTACAAAGTTGTCTCACTCAAGAACAATTTTTTGAGAAGGCAAAAACTCAAATTAAGTTGGTATTGTTCCATTTTGAAGAACTTAATTTGAGATGATATTGTTTTTTTATACACTTGAAAAGTGTATTATAATTTTGCTCAGAAGTTTGCAACGCATAGAAGGAATCATCTCCGACCACATAAAGTATATATATTCTTGATCAGCATGACGAGCTGAGTCGATTAAGCTTTGTCCGTCCGTTTGTCCGTCTGTCTGTTTCTACGCGAACTAGTCCCTCAGTTTTGGAGCTATCGAGCTGAAACTTTGCACAGAGTCTTCTTTTTACTGCACGCTGCTAATATGTCAAAACCGACCCTTCAGCCATAAAAATGTTCGTTCGGAAAATGGATTTTAGTAAGAAAACCGTTTTATTCTCAATATTACTGCTCAAACACGGTCATGGGTTTAAATGTAATGTTTGTGCGAGTTTGGTCGAAGTCGCTAACCGTTGAGACAAGCTCTTTCAAGTGTATCAAAACTTCGGTACAGACAGATTGGCTTTGCCTTTCTCGTTTTTTTTCATTTTAGTTTTTGCGGAAAAACACAGAAAAATTTGTTCTGACTTGACTGGGAATTGAACCCGGTATCTGATGCACTTAACTTATTAGATGACGCGCCGGCACATTCAGCCGTTGTACACTGTTGCAGATTCACATCTAGCTAATTGTGCTTGGTTGAGCTGACAAGAGAGAAATCAAAAAGAGAGCCTACTTGCTCTCACTAGCTCCCTATCTTGTATAACTCTCTGTTAAAACCCGATTTTGTTGTTGTTTAAAGCAAATATTATCCGATTCAGAACAACTTTACTCAATCCAGGAACATTTGGAACAAGAATTTTAACAACATCTTCTTCTTTTTTTAAGTAGAAGGCAACTTTATTTCTGAACATGTTTTTTTCCCTCAGTGTGCGATTGTTTTTGTCTACTTTTGTAAAATTGGGTATGAAGATGTATCTTTTTTGATTTGCCACGAAATGTTTTGTGAACCATGCGAAGAGCAATAAGTTTGCTAAAGACATAAGCGCAAAATTCGAAACAGTTTACGAGAAAGGGAATCGTAAACCTAATCACCAACTCTGTAAATTAACTCTTTTTGTTTCAAAATTTTTTCCCCCCAAAAGTTGGAAAAACCGGGGGAGAAAATAAAAAAGTCTACGGTTTGCGTTAATAGCAAAATATCTTAGATTTCTTAGCAAGTTTCTAATTTTGGTTTTTTTTTTTTTGTTTGCTTTTTCCTATTTTAATTTGTATTTTTTTTTGTGTTTTTGTTTGTTGTTCCTATTTTTTTATATATTTTTTTTTTTTTTTTTTTTATTTAATTTTTTTACCACTTTTTTTCCAAATTTTTTCGTTTTTTTGTTTCTAATGTTCGCACAAGAAAAGAAAAAGGGTTCTCTAAAACTGGCCGAATCCAAACGGTAATGTTTGAGAATTGTTGAAAAGTTTAAAAGTTAAAGCATGACGTTCAATTTTGGTCCTTCTGTTGAGCTTTCATAACGAAATGACGAATGTTTTGCCTCAAACTCAATTTTCGTTAAAAAAAAAATTGAAATAAAAAACTATGTCAAAAATGTTGATTGAAATATCAGTATATTGAATTCCGCCATCGCAGAACTCCATGTGAATGGAAGTGGAAATGGAAATGTGTATAGCTTTATGCTGGACATTCCTGTAATCGGGTTTTGTTCACTTGCTGCACATAATTGCAGCCATTTTAGCATTTCACCTGGAACACCCACACACAGCTGGGAAGGAATGGCAATGGGAATGCGTTGGATGAAGGGTACGAACATTTGTCAACCTTTTGTAAATACATTGGGCAAGGAGGAAAACGAGCAAAAACATGGCCAAAAGGAAATCAGGACAGAAAAAACACATTCGCATCCGCAGGTTGCCAATTAATTGCGCTCGCTGCAGGCTCGGAAGGATGTTCTGCCAAGTGAGTGTTGGACGGTTTCGAACTTTTTTAAATGGCCAACATTTACATGCATGAGTTCGTGGGTTCGCCAGGTCCCGGCACAAGCATGCATACAAACGTACATACATACCTAGTTTGCCTTTAGCCAATATTTGTCAGCGATGCGTTAAACCGCGCCAGCCCCATTACCCTTACCCATACGCCTCGTTGAACGCAACAAACTGAAACTGACCGGGCGAGGGGTGGTTGATCCAGTCCCACAACAACAACAACAACAGCAGCAGAGCCAACATACTGAGGATGACGGCAGTGGGCTGTTAATCTGCCACACAAATTGGCCATAAGTAGATTTGGTTTCATTTTCAGTGGCAGCCGGCAAATGGGTTGACGTTATTTTCCCCCTTTTTTTTTGCTCTTTGAGCCGCAATTGGGTGGGGGATACATTTGGGGAGCCAAAATTACTTGTATCGCCCAAAATTCAACTCATTTTACCATGTCAAAAGAAAGTTGCCACACACATCATCATCAATTCAGCAAGTTTATCGCTTTCCTGAAAATAGAATAAACAATTGTAATCAATATTTATCATTTTTTTTCTGTGTTTGTTTATTTTTGAAATCAAATGCAAGCCACGCGACAATTTGTTTGTTCAATTAACGCGCTTAAGACATTTGGTTCATACATAAGTAAATAAACCAAACGCCAGATAGATAGATACTAACTCTGGATAAGAGTTAATGCTATACTGTAAGCAAGCTCAAGGACCAAGTTTTACAAATCTGTTTGAAAGCATATAATATTAATAATGGCCGAAACATTTTTAAGGGTTCTGGGCGATTAAACGAACTTGAACCTTTTTTGTACGAAACGTTGATATATTTACTACCGCTTTAATTGGAAAGCCAACAAAGTATTACGTGTACATTGACAACATAATTCAAAATGTCACCAGATATGCCAAATTTATTCGCAATTACTTGGAAACTGAGGGTGATGAGGCAAAACTGATAACAGATTTGGAATCAGGCGGAATTAATTTCTATTGAAATATGGAGATAGGAGTAGTAGTTGTATTGCTTTATTTTATTCACAAAATTAGGTTTCAAAATGTACATAGTTGGTGACCTACAGTCCCAAATAGCCACACACTCGTACTACACTCGGATTCCCCGCTCGTCGCTAGAGACCGAATCGTTTTGAGGTTGTGACTAAGGTAGGCTTACAGATTTGAATAAAATAACATAATTCAGCTTCGGCTTAAAGCCGTCAGCTGTTGCGATAACTATATGCACTAATAAAATTTCTTTACATATGCTGTTTAGGACTATACTAAAAATGGCTTCAGACATTATACGATTTCTATAAGTTGGTGCTTCTACAAAAAATTTAAAAAGAATATTCCAATTTTCCATTTTAAAATTTCTACTTGCTTCGAAATACACATCCAAATTTCCTGTAAAGTTGGGCAAACCTAATGAAGTGAAACGTGTCTTCTTTAGCGCCAATGAGTAGCTTAGTTGTCTGTAAAGTATTTTCTCGTCAAGCTGCTCCTAGCTTGCTGCATAAAATCAGAGTGAGTTTTTAAAAAATTTTTAAAAATTATTCGATAATTCATGTTGCCTAAAACTTTAAACACAAAAGACATCTGAAAAGTCTGTGGTGCCCAAACCCACACTATCAAGCTTTGCACTTGTTGACTTGACAAATGCCTCGTGAGAGAAGAAAAAGCCGAATGCATACGTCGTGGGAGAGCTATAGAACACTCGTATTCTCTCACTCTATGCGTGTGTCGGCTGCGACGCCGGCAGAATTATGAGTTCCTATCCCACGGGATAGGCTTTTAGCATTTTGGGCACCACTGGTAAAAAATCATTTCTTTATAAGCCTTTTTTATTAAATGCAATATTTCGGAAACCAGAGACATGAAATAAATTGTCAGTGACGGAGAATTGATCAAATTTTTGAATGGATAAAAGAAAACTCTAATGTGATAGTTTGGGTAGTTTGCGTTGGACCGCCACCTTCAAACTTTTCGTAGAATTTCCCCCAACTGAAAGCCAAAATCGTTTAATAATAATTCATTCGTTTCGGAACTCCAAAGCGTCGAGACTTATTGTGCTGTAAGGGCACTCAAGATCACATTAGGTAAGATTTTATGCGGTGAACATCATAGTGCGTCACCGGATAATCTGATACAAAGAACTTGTTTTTAAAATTTTTTTGGTCATATTTATACCCTTGCAAAGGGTATTATAATTTTGCCCAGAAGTTTGCAACGCATAGAAATATTCATTTCCGACCCTATAAACTATATATTGATCAGGTGACAACATGGTTACAAAGCTGTTTGGTTGTGCGTTTAGTCCGTCTGTCTGTTTTTACGCAAACTAGTCTCTTAGTTTTAAAGCTATCGAGCTGAATCTTTGCACTGAGTCTTCTTTTACTGCACACTGCTAATATGCCGACGATCGGATGACTATCTTATAGCTGCCATAGGAACTATCGGTCGAAAAGTGGGTCTTTGTGAGAAAAACTTTTTGCTTTTAATGTTATCGTCTCCCACTTCAGCAATTATTAATAAAGTGATTTTTTAAGAGCTATAGGAAAGTTTTTAAAGAAAAAGCACATAATATTCAGAAAAATGCATGAAATCTTTATTTGAATCGATAGTACGGTCCATATAATAATTTAATGTTTGAAGATTATATCATGCAAATGTTGACCGTGACTGCGCCTCAAATGGTCCATCCGCTAAGTCCAATTTTGGCATACTCTTTCCAACATTTCGGCCGGTATCTCACGAATAAATGCTTCAATGTTGTCTTCCAATGCGTCAATTGAAGCGGGCTTGTCTGTATAGACATGAGCTTTAACATAGTCTAAAGGCGTTAAATCGCACGATCTAGGCGGCCAATTGACCGGTCCCGAACGTGAAATAAAATGTTCACCGAACTCGTCTCTCAATAAGTCCATTGTTGCGCGTGCCGTTTGGCATGTGGCACCGTCTTGTTGAAACCACATGCAATGCAAGTCAAGCTCTTGCATTTTGGGCAACAAAAAGTTGGATCTCATCTCACGGTAAAGCTCACCATTCACAGTTACGTTACGATTCGCATCATCTGTGAAGAAGTACGGTCCAATGATGCCATCAGCCCATAAACCGCACCAAACTGTGACTTTTTCTGGATGCATTGGTAGCTCTTGAGCTTCGTCGCTGAACACAATTTTTCGGTAAAAAAGTGGATCTTCGGCCACCTTTCCAAGAGCCCATTCACCAAAAATTCTACGTTGCGGTAAGTCGTTCGGCTTCAATTCTTGCACCAGCTGTATTTTTGAAAGGCTTCACACCTAAATCCTTCCGCAAAATTTTCCACGTTGTTGAGTAACAGAAGGCCCAATTGCTGCGAACGGCGACGAATCGATAATTGATGGTCATGATTAACACTGGCCGATACAGCTGCGATATTTTCTTCAGTTCGCATTCTACGTAAGTGTGTTGCCCAATAATGTAAATTTGGTGCGAAATTTAGTCACAAAAGCCCGAATAGCCGGCTCAGTGGGTCGATTAAACGGACCATAAAATGGAAGACGCGTCGCGATGAACTTTTCTTAGCAGAGCACGCATTTTGATAATAAAATTCAATAATTTGCAACGTTGTTCGTATGTAAGACGATTCATGGTTAAATTATAGACCAAACTGAAGATGTTTGACAGTGAAACAAAACACGAAACGTGCGTGAGCTGTTTTAACCAGTGTTGCCAAAAAGATAATAGCTAAGAAATCACCCTTTATCTTGAAATTTTCTTTTTTGAAGTAAATCGAAATCAGTTTCATTCGGAATGGAGAACCAAACACGAAACCGAAGAGGAATTGCGTTTGATTTACTTTTAAAAAGTAGTGGATTTGAGTACATGCCTGATAGTCTAACTAGGCTTATTCGAATCTAAAAGAACAATTTTTTTTCTGGGTAAAAAATCCATTGAGAACATTAACCACGGTTTTTTTTTTTTTTTAAGTAAGTGAGCGATATGTAATTTTCTTTTGAGTTAAATCCAAGATTTATAGATATTATAGATGACGCATGTGAAACAAAAATGGTAGTTTTTTCGATTTTTACATTGGATGCCAGTTTTTGTTTCTCGCTGCCTTTACGAGGATACAAATATTGAAATTTAGCTATACGTTTTCTAAATTAGCTATATGGCTGAGAGAAAAAAATTTATAGATATTATAGAAGACACATGTGAGGCCAAAAACGATTTTTCTTGATAACTGAAAAATAGATATAACAGACGAAACAATTTAATTTAAATGACCGTAACTGTAACCGAAACCGAAACCTACTGTGGGCAAAAGTAATCGGAATTTGTTTATAAATCAAAAATCTTTATTTATTCTTCCAAATCAATTTCAATTACCTTCAAAGTAATCCTCCCGATACAATGCACTTATGCCAACGTTTTTTCCAGTCCTCGATGCATGCCAAAAAGTCACTTTCAGGAATGGCCTTCAGAGCGCGTGGCGATTCTCGTTTAATCTCTTCAATCGACTCCAAACGGTGTGCTCGAGTGGTCTTTTGAGTTTGGAGAATAGCCAGAAGTCACACGGAGCTAAATAGGCGAATACGGTGGTTGCGGGAACGACGATGGAGTTATTTTTGGCCAAATGATCGCGAATAACGTGCAGTGTTATCATTGCAACCTGTTGGATTAGCATTTAAAAACTTTGCTCCTTTGCGCTTACAGTATGACCGTGCTCTCTGTATTTCAACGCTGAAGTTTGACGTGGAACGTAACCAACCTAAAACGTAACCAACAACAGCTGACCAGCTTGTCGTCTGAATTTATTTTATTTTATTTATTTAATTACACTTGTTCTCACTGAAATGGCACCGCCAAAACCACCAACCCAACGTGCGGGGGCGGTCAGGCGCAAAAAATCACCCCATCTGTGGCAGACGCTGCTGGATAAATACCTCAACTGGAAGTTTATCAAATATCTGGCATTCGAGCCGGCCGCCTTGCCCATAATTAGTGTGCTGATTGTATTGGCGGAGGCTGTTATCAATTTCGTGGTGATACAACGGGTGCCTTATACGGAAATCGACTGGAAGGCCTATATGCAGGAGTGCGAGGGTTTTCTGAATGGCACCACCGACTATGCCCAGCTGCGTGGTAAGTTCGAGAGTTTATTTTTGGACATCAGGGCGCACACCAAATATAGAAACGGTCTGGGCCAAAAGAATCCAAAAAAATTTATAACCGAGTCAGTTTGGTTTATTTCAAGGCTTCCCCGCCTAGTACATAGATGGCCCCCGCTTAAAAAATAAATCCTAGGGCATTAAATGTAACAGTTTTTGTTTTTGTGGTAAAACTTAAACATTGAAAACAAAGCACTAATCAATAACTTTTAGTTAAACATGGATTTGAGCTTGTTTAGGAAGCCTCCGCCGCCTCCGCTTTCGCTTGAGGTGGCATTTCCTTCGCTTCGGCCTGTGGCTTCTTCTCGGGTTTGGGACTTTTCGGTGACTTTTTCACTAGCTTCTTTCGGGCGGCTCGTGGCTTCTGCTCCACTTGGTTTACTCGCACCTGCGCTGCAATGAGTGGGAGGAAACAGAACGGGGGAAAAGTGGATGCTTAATAAAAGAAGGTCCAAAACTAAATCCAATTATATTTCGACTACTAAAATGCAAGATTCCAAAATATTCGTATTTACGTTGCTTTCTTACTGCCATCTTTACGCTGGGCAATGCCATTTATTTGTCCGGGAGTGTCCTGCTCCAGTTCAGCATAGGCCTCGATAATGGAACGCTGCTCCTTTGTCAGCTTCTGGGGCACATCGATTTTGATGTGCACATAATGATCACCGTGTCCATGGGCATTCACACGCTTCAGACCTTTGCCCCGTTGTGTGATCTTGTGATGCGACGAGGTGCCTGGTTCAATATTGATCCACTGATCCTCGTAAACGCCCTGAACACGCACGGTGCCACCGAGCACAGCCTGGGCAAGGGAAATGGGTACATCTGTGTGTACGTCGGCTCCATCCCGTCGAAAGTAGTCACTTTTTTCCACGCGGAAGGTAATAAACAGCTCCTTATTGCCCACCTGCATGCGCACCGTTTGGCCATGCTCTATGCCCGCTGGCACCGGCACCGTGACCTTGCGTCGCTGCACCGTCTTGCCCTTGCCCTCGCACTCGGCGCAGGGATATTTGATATATTGTCGCGTGCCCTGGCAGTAGCGGCAGGTGGAACGCATCACAAAGGGTCCCGTGGAGATGGTTTCGAATCCGGTGCCATTGCAGTACTGACATCTGCCTGGCTTGGTGCCCGGTTCGCACTTCGAGCCACTACATTTGGGACATTGATCCACCACATTGACATTCACATCCTTGTTAATGCCTCGAGCCGCCTGTGCAAAGGTCAAATCCATCACCAGCTCCTGGGCCTGACCAAAACCAAACTTGGAATCTGCAAAATCGTCAAAACTGTTCGAACGAAAGTTCCCCTCGCCGAATATTTTACGGAATAGCTCTTCGGGATCAATGGTAGAGCGGAATTGCCAGCTCTGACTAAAGCCCTCGGCTCCAAAGGGACCTCCCGCCCCTCCACCAAATCCGCCGCCCTGGCGCTTCATATTCTCCGAGGTCTGGCCATATGTGTCATACTCCCGTCTTTTCTGATCATCGCTGAGCACCTCGTAAGCCTCAGAGACATCCTGGAATTTGCGACTGGCATCCGGATCGTCTTTATTCGTATCCGGATGATATTTCTTGGCCAGCTGATAGTAGGCCTTCTTGATGTCCTTGGCATTGGCATTCTTGGGCACTCCCAGTGTCTGATAATAGTCTTTGGCCAGCGACCGGCTGGAAATGTGTATATGGCGGGCTGGAGCTTTTGTCCCCTGCCAGGGTGAAACTGTGGCCAGCTGTTGGAGCCAAGAGTTGGAGCTGGCGGCGCAGGAACTGTATGACAGTGCAGCCCTCAGATGGGTCTGATACTGTCGACAACCTCGGATTATGGGCAGATGACGAAATACAAATAAATTTTTACACGAAATCATTGTTCGTTAAATATTATATGATTGGAAATCCGAATGTGTCCCTGGTCGCGGCAATGTGACCAACTCTGTTAAGGGCTGTAATGCACGTGTTTCTATGTCTAATGACGTAATGTGTGTGTGTGTCTGTCAAGTTGGCGTCGTTTCGGTATGATGGAGTTTGAAATTAAATTTGAATTTTTATTTCAATTTTGCATCAAACTTAAGCAAATTTTATGGGAAAATTTTGTTAAGAAAAGCATTAACTACTGTTTTAATTGATTTTTATAAGGATTTGACCTAAAAGAAAGTATAGAATAAGTGTCTCCCCAGAAGTTATGAAAATTCTCGACCAAGTTTTTAAGTAAACGCTTTTCAGTGAGCAAACCGAAGGAAGTCTATATACAAATGTTGACAAATAAAGTTCAGAAATTCCCTTGTTGTTGGTAGACTATTATAAAACTTAAAATATATATAACACAGTACAACACTAAAAAAGGTGTGAGTGTCTCTAGCACTCACGAGTCTTTGATGTGAAACATGATGCTTAGTCTAAGAGTTTTTTTTCAAATCACAAGCTCTCTCAATGGTATATAAATCAGCAAGGGCACTCTTTCGAAAGAAGAAAATAGAGGAAAGCTAACTTCGGCTCGACTGAAGTTTATATACCCTTGGAGCATGATATATTTCTGCCAGTTTTTTATACGGCAGCTATACGATATATTCATCCGATTTTGATCAAACTCTCTAAAATTGTGTTGAGACAGATAATATTTATAACTGAAACGTACAAACCCGCTACCATTGAAAACAAAAAAGTTTTTCTCACTAAAACTATTTTTTCGACCGATCATTCCTATGACAGCTATATGCTATAGTCATCCGATTTGGATTTGATCAGAAACGAGATTGGGAGCGATAGCCTTGAAAACCAAAAAGATTTTCATACTAAAACTTTTTTTCAGATCTATCTTTTGTATGGCAGCTATACTATATAGTTTCCCGATTTGCATAAAACTTGCTGAAATTATGTGAAAGCATAAGAAACTTATAAATACGAGGTTTGGTAGCGATAGCATTGAAAACAAAAAAAAGTTTTTCTCACTAGAACTACTTTTTCAACCGATCGTTCCTATGGCAGCTATATGCTATAGTCGTCCGATCAGGCCAGTTCAGACAAATGTGCAGCGTATTTGTACCAAAAGACTTCGTGCAAAGATTGGTTACGATAGCCTTAAAACTGACGGAGGAGATAGCATAGAAACAGACGGACGGACAGACGGACATGGCTATCAACTCAGCTCGTCACGCTGATCAAGAATATATATACTTTATGTGTATATAAAATATTCTACTTTATGTGGTCGGAGATGCTTCCTTCTTGCGTTACAAACATCCGACATTTTAATATACCTCTCCGTATAAAAATTACGAATGAAATCAAGAAAATCCAGATCCCAACCAGAATCCACCCAGATCCCTTCCAGATCCCACGCAGATCCCGCCCAGATCCCTTCCAGATGCCATCCAGATCCCACCCAGATCCCTTCCAAAAACCGACCAGATCCCTTCTAGATCTCACCCAGATTTCACCCAAATCCCCTAAGAGCCCTTCCAGATCCCACTAATAGCCCTCAGTTCCAACAGATCTTTCCCAGAACCACCCATTGCCCCCTTTTCGCATCTATCCTACCTCTTCACTTCCCCCATCTGTCAACCCTTATATGGCTGTGAAATGTTGCTGGATACTCCCCAAAACCACAACACAAAATATGAATGACGTCAGCGTCAAATGACGCTGAATCAATTTTATCCTACTAAAATCCTTTACCAAAAACAAATGACGAATATAGACCGATATCGATACTTCCCTTCATGTCTAAAGTATTTGAGCATCTTATGTTACAGCAGATTGGTAAATTTTTAAGCTTGAATCCAATGTAAAGTAATATGCAATCCGGTTTTCGGAAGCACAGAAGTTGTATCACGGCATTAAAAGGTCACCGAAGATATTCGTAAGCAAGTTTATAACAGCCAGGTAACATTTCTGACATTACTTGACTTTAGCAAAGCTTTCGATACGGTAAACCATGACATTTTATGTACTAAACTTGCTACTTTTTTTTAATTTTTCTGAAACTGCCATCAAACTTATCTCTTCGTACCTATGTGGAAGAAGACAGACAGTGATTACCGATCTTGAGAAGTCAGCAGTCCTGTCTTTGAAACGTGGTGTACCTCAAGGGTCAATTTTTGGTCCACTTCTCTTTTCAATGTATGTAAATGATCTCCCTGTTTCATTGTCTAACTGTAATGTTCACATGTATGCCGATGATGACCAGGTTTATGTCAGTTGTCCCTTAGACAGAATAAATGAATGTGTAAATCTATGTAATAGTGAATTATCTAATGTTAGTAGATGGGCTGTTTGTAATGGTTTATCACTTAATCCGTCAAATGTAAATGTATTGTTACAAAACACCGCTGAGCACTGAAAACCTGTCGGACTTAATCGTTAACGGCACACCGATAAATTATGTCGAGCAGGCGCTAAATCTCGGCACAGCTATTAACAACACTCTATCATGGGGTGATCATGTGATTAAAGCCACTGGAAAGACATTTGGACTTCTAAGACAGCTCTCATTGACCCAGCAGTTTTTACCTACCGACCTTAGACTATTGATAGCAAAAACATATCTGTCACCCACGCTCTGCTATAGAATTGAGATATTTGGCAACTGCGATACAGCTTCTCAGCGTAGACTTAATGTGACTTTCAATAGTATTGCTAGATACGTCTACAATGTCAAGCGAAGAGAACATATCACGGGGTTTGCCACACAAATCTATGAACTTAATTTTAAGTCTTGGACTGATTTCAGGAGTATAGTATTTTTGCACAGGGTAATTTGCACGAAAGAACCTAGCTATTTATATGATGAATTATGCTTCAGCACATCTGCTGGAACCAAAAACATAAACAACATACGTCATAAACTAACTTGTTCAGAGCGACAATTTTTTGTTCACACTGTTCGACTGTGGAATCAACTACCTACACAAATAAAAATAGTTAGTAACGCAACGCAATTTAGGGTAAAACTAAAATAATTTTTATTAGCAGAAAATTAATAATAATACTTAATTACACAAATTATAATAATAATAATAATAAAAATCTTTTAAGCGGAGCTAAAAAGATTTCGGCAGAAAACGTTGCCTAATGGCAATATCTAGCGCGTTTCATGGAAGAAATGTCGGATGAGGCAATTACCGACGTTCAATTGGAGGTTACTGAACTCATATTACAGCTTGTAAAATGGAATAATGATACGAACAATTAATGTGTTATTTATTTAATTTAATAATAATAATTTATTCGTAATAGAATAGAACAGAATATGTTGCGGGCTCATTTAACAGTGCAAAAATAAACACAAGGTTTCTTTGAAGCGCTTATCGATAGAAAAAAAGGTGTTATCGTGTTAATAGCAGCGGCTTAGCAGACTATGTTAAGAATCTGCGGAATATCAACTTTTTCACGAGAAATTTTTCGGTACCCGTGGAAACCGAATGCAATTATCTTGAAAACCAGTAATTGCCCAAATTCAGCCTTAGCAATAATAATTAGGCTTATTAGACGTTAAAAGTTAAACCTATTTAGACTTTAATATACCTAAAATGGGTTCGTTGGTCCCGTTCGACAGAATGGAAATGCCCTTATGTAAAAAAGCCGATTATTTTTAATTTTTAGAAATATGTAACTCTTTGAAAAATACTGAAAAAAATTACTTTTGTTTGAAACAGTCGCCATTTTGCAAAAAAAATTATTTTTTCCCTAGTTCTTGCTAAATAAGAATCTGTTTTTCTTTATTTTTCTGATGTCTATAAGTGTTTAAATCGTGTCAAACATGGAGGATGGGGTATCATATTATTGAATAATCATTTCAAAACTATTTTAAGTTTTTTCTCTATTGAATTTAAAAGTAAAGTCTAAAATCCCCCTTTAACTGTTCCACCTTGCATCGTTCCAAATCGGCGCTACTTTGACTTACTTAATGTCGTAGGCACAAAATTAATACGTTCACATTGATTACGTAACAACCATCGACTATCGATAACTCAATTCTAACGCTTTTTTCTTTCAAATTTCTTTCATTTTCAGGTGACACCGGCCCCTTGGTCTATCCAGCCGCCTTTGTTTACATTTACTCGGCTCTCTACTTTATCACCTCGCATGGCACCAATGTGCGTTTGGCTCAGTATCTATTTGCATTTATTTACCTGCTGCAAATGTCCCTGGTTCTACGTTTATATGCCAAGAGTAGGAAGGTGCCACCCTATGTGCTGGTACTGAGTGCCTTTACCTCTTATCGCATACATTCAATCTATGTGCTGCGCCTGTTTAATGATCCTGTGGCCATTTTGCTGTTCTATGCATCACTTAATCTCTTCATGGATCGCCGCTGGACTTGGGGTAGTGTGTTCTTCAGTCTGGCCGTGGGCGTTAAGATGAACATTTTGCTGTTTGCTCCTGCCCTGCTGCTCTTCTATCTGGCCAATCTGGGTGTGGTGAAAACTTTTATCCAACTGGCCATATGTGGAGTGATTCAATTGGTGTTGGGTGCTCCCTTTCTGTTGACCTATCCCTGGTCTTATTTGCGTGGCAGTTTCGATTTGGGACGCATTTTTGAGCACAAATGGACGGTGAATTATCGTTTTCTTTCAAGGGAAATCTTTGAGCTGCGCAGTTTTCATTTGGCTTTGCTTGGAGTGCATCTATTGCTTCTAATATGCTTTGCCAAGCCCACCTGGACCTATTTCCAGAGTTATGTACGACTGCGTCGTGTGCAGGAGCATTTACAGCCGCAAATAGCCCAAAAGAATCGCGAAGAGCAAAAGAGGAAAAAGATGAAAAAACAGGAGGAGGAGGAAGAGCTAAGTCCGGAACAAAAGTCCTTTCTTCAGGCCTTTGAGAAGGGTCTGCAAAAGTCGGCGGGAGTCAAGGCTCCAGCAGCAACATCTAAACCATCTGAACCCGAACCCTATGGCATACACTTTGATCAGTGCACCCAACTGGCCCTGCTGCCCTTCTTCCTGTGCAACTTTATAGGCTTGGCCTGTGCCCGCTCTCTGCATTATCAGTTTTATGTTTGGTATTTCCATACACTTCCCTATTTGGTGTGGTCCACGCCCTATTCCCTGGGTGTGCGTTATCTGATACTGGGACTTATAGAGTTTAGCTGGAACACTTATCCCAGCACAAATCTATCCAGTGTGGCTTTACATGCCTGCCATGTTCTATTGTTAGTGGGTCTAACCCGACAAATCTTTCAGACGATGCGCCTAAATGCCACCATAATGAAACAACAGCAGCAACAAACAACCATCCAATGGAACTTTAAATAAAAAAATGAAATGATTTAGACCAAAAATTCTAAGAAATAAAGAAGGATACTTGATTTTACAAGATTATGGCTACATTTATTTAGTCTTTTTGTATGGGGTTTACTGTACAAAGTGTGGGAAGACATTGGTTACCAACTCTTCCCTTAATCTTAAGCTAGATAAAATTATTTTGTTAAAAATATAAACAAAGTCCAGTTTAAAATCTACAAATCTAGCAGGTTGGCATCCAAAATGATACCATTTAGCAAATATTTGGGTATTCCTTTGACATATTTAGATTAACATCGGCCACTGTTTTGGATTTGGTAAAGGGTTTTTGAGTTTGATTGACTTAAGTACAAAAAAAAAAAAATTTCAAGGAGATGGGAAAAATTATACAAAAAATTTAGAAATATTTTCAAAAAAAAAAACAATGAAATCAGTTAATCAAGTTGATTGAAAATTCAAGTTGCTTTAAACCAAAGGTTTCTTATTGATGGAACGCGGTTTCGGTTCATTAAATCTAGGAAAATTGTCTCAAACGACGAAAATGACATACCAATCCTTTTTTATACAAAAGCTGGATAGCGTATAGGACTCCAGATAAAGGCAGAGAAACAGAATAATGTACCCTAACTCCCTCAATTTCATCTTTGACCAGGAATTCAAACTGGTGACAGAAATATTATAAGAACAAAGTAAATGTACGTATCCAAATGCTATGGAAACTCTAAAGCAGGGGTGCCCAAGCCCATTTCGCAAGCCGCGCATTTGTTGTTTTACGCAAAGGAATAGCTGACTCTTAAAGGGCCACACGTGCCATAAAACTACATAGACCAACAACAAATTAATATGAGTTCTCTCACAGATGACAAAAATCTAGATAACAGGCTTGCTCGTTGCCTCTTCGCTGCCAGCTGCGCTGCTAAGGCGCTCAGGTTCGATTCTCGCCCTGTCTTGCTCTATCGTTTTGCGCCAAATGATGGCTGATGGGTTGGAGTGAGACAGAGTTCAGAAGGTTCGATTCTGTGACGAAGACGGTTCGAGTTCGTGACGAAGACTGAAACTGAACTGTGTTCGACCGAGCAAAGCTGTAGTCTAGATATTAGATGGTCGTTGCCGTGACAAAGACGGTTCGAGTTCGTGACGAAGACGGTTGCAGTCTGAAACTGAACTGGGTTCGACCGAGCAAAGCTGCAGTCTAGATATTTGATGGTCGTTGGTTCTCTCCTCTGTTTCTTTTCGAGAGAAGGTTTTGTTGTCACGCAAAGCATCTGTAGCAATAACAACTTTAAACGGTTCCCACGGCAATCGATGTTTTTGTCCCGAAACCATCGCAGTGTCTAGAAAACTGCCCAAGGATTGCCCACCCCGGTCAATAGGAAGTCAACAGTTACATCTTCAACAAGAAACTTTCCAAAACTCTTTTCGTTCTCTCCGAGCGAAGGCTTTGTTGTTGTCTACCTGCGCATCAGACAGCAGTAACACTTTTCTCTTTCTATTTCTTGTGTTTTCTTTCTGCTTGAGATATATTTTCTTCTTTTGTATTGGTGGTCTACGCTCATTCTGGTCACCCCTGCTCTAAGGCTTCAGTGATCTGTAAACGTAACCCGAATGTTCTAGACTATCACCTAACGTATTATGCAAATTGAAACATTTTAAAAACATCCTTAAGGTAGGTGCTGTTAGGCTCTCAAACTCATCTTACAAATAAACCAAACCGATGTCTTTTGTGGTTTTTTGTTATGATTATCAGGTCTGTTCCCGTTTCCGAATTCCGATTGATTGATCGGAATTGGTAAGATCTATGATTTTAAAGAGACGACTAAAGAATTCGGCCGAATCTGTCTGTCAACAAGAGGGTTGAACAAAGATAAATGGAATTTTAGAACACAATTTACTTGGTACTACACAACGGGGGATGCCAAAAGAATAATAAATACACAAATCTCAGGTAATTTACTCGAAAAAACCTTCCGCATTAATTGAATCAAAGTTTGAAATCAATGATTTATAGGGTTTTTGACAAATAACTTGCAAAAAACTCATCCCAGGTGGGTCAAATGTTTCTACGACCCCTCTTACTTTTACAATATGCAACTTTCATCCATACGTCAAAAAGCTCCACGACAGTAGAAGTAGAAAGTTGATTCATAGTGAAATATCCCTTTACCATAAATCCCAGATTTCAGACTTTGACTTCATTTATGCGAAACGTTTTTTTCTCATGAATGTCCTGAGATTGTGGTATCCCCCGTTGTGTAGTAACATGCAAACTTGATTCTAAAATATAGTCATTGGCCTTATATAGAATAATGACTGTGAGCATTTTAAAAAGCACTTTGGATCTGTTCATGACCAAGAAATAGTGATTCGTATTGCTTCAGAACCGTCTTGCGGGAGAGGCTGCTGCCTTAAAAAATTGTATAAACTTTTAAAAAAAAAACAATTTTGTATCTTGGTTTCAATCTACTCAATTCTTCAAAATATCTGTGGATTACCAACAATTCGTAACGATCTCGGGAATAGTCTGTAAGCTTTGTATGGCCCAATTTAAACATTTTAAGAAATCCGACTTCGTTTTGGGGACATTTCTAATAATGAATTTAAATTAAATAATCTTGAAGTGGAACTTGCTAAGTTTGCTCTATTCCCTAAAAGCTTTTTTTGAGATCGTGTTTTAAATTTTCAAAAAAAAAAAAAATCAAAATAAGACCAAAAACATAAGAATTTCAAAATTCTCTAAAAAAAAACAAAAAAGAAAATGATTTCAATAGTTTGTCTTTGAAAAAGTAAGGAAGTGATCTTATCGATGTCACAGCGTTGCCACCCTATGCTTATAGATGAGTATAGACGTATTTCAATTCAACAAATAAGGCCTCGTTTGTGAATTCTAACTGTGATTTCTAACTGTGAGTCGAATAAGGGTTAAGGGGGTTACATGGGTTTGTTGGGAAAAAAGGGATATTTTCAATATTTTGTTTTCAGTAAAAGATTATTTATTTATTCAAATTTTTTTTTATAAACATTTTTAAAGAATAATTTCTGAAATTTCAAAAAAAATTAAAAACTCCTTCATTGTGATGTCATTTCGGTGAAAAAACCGGTTGTCAAATTTTCTCGAAAACGTCTCAACCGATCTTGATAAAATTTACTGACAGGTGTTCGAGGTGGAATTAAATAAATAATTGTTTTACATAGAAAACAAATACATAAATAATAGGCCTTTTTTGGTACCAGGACGAAACCCATGTAACTCCTTAAAGGGTTTTGGAAGCGTGAACATTTAACAATTCTAATCGAAATCGACAACGGAACAGACCTGAATATTTTCTGAATAGTATCGCACGCACTTGTTATAAACGACAGCCCATCCACACGAATTTGTTCGACGAATTTGTTCTGTTCGACGAAATGTTCGTCGTTAGTGGAGGTGTTCGTGACAGATTTTTGTGTTCGACGTTTTGTTCGTAGAGAATAGAAATGTTTCTATCTTGCGAGTGTTCGTGCGAACATGTTCGTCAATGGATGCGAACATTTGTACGAACATCATTTGTCAAAAATATTTGTAGCGTGAACACGTGCCCAAATGAGCAACTAATTGTTGCTGGAAATTATTGAATACCCCCAAAATGATTAACCTTGTATGCATCTAGCATGATTTGTAAGCCTTTCCGCTGCCATATTGAGAACTAACTCGTTGTGATTTCGTGAGAAATGTTCGCCTGGTTAGTGGGCAAATGAATTTTCGTTCGTCGAACAAATTTGTGTGTGGATGGCCTGCTTTAGATTTAACACACTTTCGAATGTGTCCCATTGAACTCTAGAGATTTTTGTATAAACGCTTATGAAAACTGTGTGCCTGTGCCCAAGGTATACTAAAAAGAGCCCACTGACCTAAACAGTTCTACGACTTTCATAATTTCTTCTCATCCGTTTTTTGAAAGGTTGAGAAGCTTAAAATCCGAAAAGATGTAGAAAGAGACAACGATAAAGGATCGTAGAGGTTCTTTTGATCTTCCTGGAAGTTCTTAAAGTGGTTTTCAATCAGTGTATCTATAAACAAAAGTGAACACTTTCCAAGATTTTTCAATATTTTCCTAAATTCAAAGTATACCCCACATGACACATGATATAAATTGTTCTTTTAAATCTGAACCTATTCACGAATTGAAAATACTAGATGTGCGAACAGTGTGAAGGCAGCCTAAAAGGGAAAACCGAACCTTTTCGAAATTTCAAGAATTTGCAGCTTGGTTTAAGCCAGGGGTCCACTATCTACTATGACGACGTCGTAGCAATGCCAAAATGTGAATGTGTTATTTGCCGACCCCTGGTTTAACCCCATCAAATCCAAAATCAGTGGCTAAGTTAATCATTGACATAAGGAATACCCCACCCTTAACTCCATTACTTACTGCTACCACCCATCCGTTCCCACTCAATCGCTACCCACCGTTGTGGTGGGCGTTCGCACACTCAGATTGTTGACTGTGGAGCTGGGCGCTGTAGTTGAATCTTCGTTCATTTCTCCACTGTTGTGGCCACCCGTTCCGCTGTTCCTTTGTACACTAAAAAAGCGCAACAGAGTCGTCTCACTGTTTCTTCGACTAGAGGTGGGTGTGCGTGGTGGGGCTCCATTAACGGCCAGGTTGCCCTCATTGTGGGAGATGCGCCGCCGGGGCGTGGTCTGTAAGCGAGGACTGCACTCGGATTGCCGTAAACTTTGCAAACGAGGTGAGGCTAAGACATCTGTGGAGGTGGTCATTTGCTGCTGCTCCTCATTGATTTTGTCGCTGAAACTCACAGAGCCAGCTCGACTGCTGGTCATGAGCTTCTGTTTGCGTATTTTGGTCAGCCAGTCGACCTTCTCTTTGGCTTTACGTTTGGGTGACATGATGCCCAAATGGGGGGCATCTCCGTCTAAGACATAGTTGGGCAGATTGGAGGTGGGCGAGTATATCACAGAGGAGAGAAGAGGCGGGACGGTGGTGGTTGATGTTTCTGCAGCTGCTGCTGAGGAGGTGGTGGGTGGCGAAGTATACAGATGTTTGATGACATTCTCTGTCAAAGGCGAGGGGGTGTTGGTCAAAGGCAACATTTTGTTTAAGGGAGACATTTCTACATCTTTTATGGAGTTCTCCTTGCTGGGAGTAAGGGTTACAGCCTCCTCTTCGCCTATAAATGGCAGCTGACTAACAGAGCTGCTGCTGCTGCTGGTGGAGGGTCCAAACAGACGACGTCCTCGGGTTTCCAAAGGTTTGGGTCGTTTCTGTGGCTGCTCGTGGTCACCTACATGCAAGGCCACACCACCCAGCATGTCCAGAAAGGAACGTTTCATGGAAATCTTCTCCACTGAGCCGGGTGTGCGTTCATTTTGATCCCTTAAACGTTTCAAGGAACGCGGTGTAGACTCCAAATCACGCAGATTGTACTTATGATGGCCGCTGGTGGAGTTAAGGTGACGCTTATTGAACTCTCTGACATAGGTAGAGTGTCCACGATATTGCTCTCCTCTCTCCAAGTCTGTCAGAGCCTCTTGATCAGGTCCTATGCGCCAGATTTTGTGTCTTGCATCATCCGAGCAGGTGACTATGGGACGATCATGTGTGGCCCCCCAGGCCACGCAGGTTACTTCCACTGTGTGACCTGATAAAGCCACCAAAGGCTCCTCTGCATGTTCCAGATTCCAAATATAGGCACGTTCATCACTGCTTCCACTAAGCAAATACTTGCCATCCGGACTTAGGCAGGATTTGATATAGAAAGTGGAATTGAGCAGACCCTTAAAGCAGGCCAAGGGTTTGGGTGAATATGAGGCCAGATTGTAGCAATAAATGGTATTGTCCATACAATTGGCATACAGTCTGGCCCCTGCCGCATCTACTATAAGATTGGTGAAGCCCTTGAAGGTGGAGCTGCCTGCATAGGGTAGACTGTGCCTTGGTAGGGGCTCCTTTTTGTAGGCTGTATAATTGCGTCGCAAATCCCAGACTTTGATGACCCCATCGCCTGCACCGCAGGATATTAAAGTATCATTGTCCTGAAAGGCCAAGCCGGTAATGCTGCTCGAGGTGTTGGTGGAGGCCATTTTGGGTGTGCGTGTGCGTTGTTTACGCTGCGACATGGGCGTCCCCGGACCCCCGTGTGTCCACTGTAAATGCAATTGTCCACACGCGAGGTAAGATCCATATTCAAATTCGCACGTATATCCCATATAAGTATGGCCCCATCACGTCCTCCGGTGGCAAATACCGCAGGATCTGTGCGTTTGAAGGCAGCCGATTTGACGGAACGTGTGTGACCCACATAGGAGTTGAGACCACGTATACCCGAGCCAGCCACCTCCCACAGTCGAGCCGTGTGATCACCCGAGGCGGAGACAAAACGCATTTGACCTGGAGCCCATTCCAAATCGAATACCGCATTGAAATGACACTGCGGTGCACTCAAGGACTGCTCCTCCGGTTCATGATTCCTTTTGGTGGTATCCTGCAGAGCTATCTTGCCATCTTCATTGGCTATGGCCAAAATATGTCTATAGCCCTGGCAATTGGCAAATTTGGCTGAGAATATAGGCGGCTCCGGATTGAAATCTGGACTATAGTTGGCTGGAGAAATGCCTCGCCAGCTGTCCTCCTTGGCCACACTTAGGCGTCTTAAAGCAAAGTCATACGTCTGCTCGTTGGCTTTACGGCGTAGGGGAGGGGCAAAGAGAAAGATTGAGAAATTAGTGCACTTTTATTACAATTAAACGCTGGCTCAGCACTTTCCCCAAGCCACGGGTAATGGCTCTTAAATCAAGCCTGGCTTAATTCTGGTGAATTTCAACCATTTATTTATTACATCTTTATTTGATTTAATTTGAAATTCAATTTTCAGTTTTCAATTGTGAAATTTTCAACCGCCAAAAACTGAAATTCTCCCGCCAATCGTATTACTCACCAAATCCATGTTCTCTTCTTAATAATTTATTATAAATATTCATTTTGACATCAATTGTGTGCTAGGTGTTTAATTGGGCCAAACTTTAAACTATTTTATTTGGTATTTAGGCTCAAATATAAGCAAACTAAATTAACTACAAGCTAGCACATATTTTTTTAACGACGCAGCTGGGGACTTTAGAGATGGTAGGTGAAGGCCCTCGCAGATATCGATTTAAGGGACGTAATCGATAACACAGGCCAACATTTATTTTTAAAAGTTGAATTAATGATTAAATTTCTATTTTCGCTTTTCACACAATTATTTAATGATTACGATTACAAATATTCAAAAATAATGGAAAATTACCATAAATTATTAAAAATAATTTAGAAATAATGGAAAATGATCGTTCCATTATTTTCAGTGTCCCTCTTATTTTCCATTATTTCGATACTATTTAAGACTATTTTGAGAGAAACAAATTATTTTCAAAATCACATTTAATGACAACAAAGCTTGATGTACCAGCTTGTGCTAACAACATATTAACAAGACCGTGTTAAATAATTTCATGTGTTTCACACTAAATTAAACACAAACATCAAACATAATCCTGCTTTCGAAATATTAAATAACCTCTGAATTAAAATTTTAATTAGATGGCGCCAACTGAGTACCCAAAGCTACTTTAGAGTTATTGTGATTTGGAAAGTCCGTAAGCATATGAGAAACAGAATTACTCAAAAGTGATCATTTTATTTATGAAGCAAATATAGTTTTTAGTTTTTAGTTTATTAGTTATTTATAACATTTAGTAAAGTAATTAAAAGAGTATAACGAAAATAAAATTATTTTTTTCTTTTTTACTTGCTTAGCAACCTGGAAATTCCCGCTAAAATTATGCTTAAAGATTTTGTTACGTACACGACGAGCTAATTAAAGCGTATTAAAAAAAGATTTTTTCAAGAAATTGAAAACATTCAATGAGCACTTAATAAGTTAAGAAAAATATTGTATCATTCAAACGGAAATTATATGACCATACTCATGATCTTACCGTCAGCTTGTGCGTCCGTGTCGCAAAGCTTCGTAAACCCTAAATAGTATACTTCCACTTAATCTAGTGTTCGATACGTCTATGCCGGTTTTCTCAACCGATTTCGATTTTAAATAGAATGATAAGTAATCACAGTTTTCAATATTTTTTATGAAGTGCTAGGCTCCAAGATCGAGGTGTTCTTTCAGATGGACAGATAGATCATGAATATATATATATATTTATTACACACATTCTTTTGTATTTATACTCTTTTTTTCGCATAAAGAAACAGGGCCGAAATGACGGCAAACCTCGAAGAACACAACGTGCGTGTGCTGTCGAAGCTTTCTCATAAATTGCGCGGGTGGCTGCAAAAGCTTACCACTTTTGTAAAAAAACACTCTTGTTATTAAATGTGATGTTAAAAATAGCTTGTTTCTCGCAAGAATTAGTCTCAAATAGTCGAGATAATGGAAAATAATGGAAAATCAATTGAAAATAGTGGAAAATAATGGAAAGGTTTTTTTGATATTAGGCAAATATGAATTTTTGTGGCAAATTATTTTAATCTAGTACTGATTGAATGTTATTGTACATTTGCATGACAATTAATGTAAGGTCTATGTTAGATCAAGTAGTCTTTTAATATTTCTCATCTTTTTTTGTTCATCTGAATATTTCCTATACCCTTTTTTGTATCAATCTAGTTATACTGCCATAAAATTTAATTCATTTTTTCGTGATTAACCGACTGTAACTTTGTCCATCGACAAGATTTATATGCAACAAAATTTGTGAAATTAGAAGAACCATTGGGCTACATGCTAAAGTGGTTTTAATTTAAATTCAACCATCCCAAATGGCTGGTACACGGCGATTAAGTTTGAAAAATTTGCTATAATTTGATGAAAATTTCTCTTCAAAGGCCAATTTAGGCGCTTTTGGGTTTGCTGATGATGCTCCATTGATTTTTTTTGGCCTTTTTTGTCTGCATAGAGCTCATAAATACAGATATTGTTGCTCGGTGTAACCTCCATAATTTTTTAAAAGCCAAAAAAACAGCAAAATGGTTTTTCCGCGATATCTTGAAAACAAGAGCTGATGGAGAAAAACCGAGAACAGTTTTGGAATCAGTGCACAAAAATGGATCAGAAATTTTTTTAAAAAAAGGGGGGGAAAAAAAATGGTGGGGGGGGGTTATGAAAGTAATCGATGATTTAGCTCATCTCTAATCGTTGCTAGTAACATCTCTATTTTGTTTTGTTGCTGTTGGTTGTTTTTTTGTGTTTTCTTTAAATGTTTATAATAATAAATAAATATTAATAAAAAATAATATTAAAATAATACAAAAAAAATCTTTAATAAATTAAATCAAATGCTTTAGTTCTTAATTGAGTTGAAATCATCAAGGCTAACAGAACTCAAAACACAACTCAAGGATATTCAGCGCAGGACTGCAACAACCACAACAAATACACAGGTGAGCCCTTAGCTTGAGCGCCAAAGTTGGACTCCTTTACATACATATGTGTATATAAGCAATCAATAAAAGCAGCCTTCCTGCCAACCACAACAACAACGTTCATATCAAACACGCAAATGGGAAAGAAAACTGGAAGTTGACGATAAACTGAGCATTCAACACCAACAACAACAAATTCTCATACTCATAACATGATGACTTGTGTGAGCTTTACGCTTTTAATATGTGAGAATCTTGTTTGACTTCTTCAGAAGGTAGCTTACTTCCGCCCTGCCTCAGCAGGGCCCATTTGTCCTTGTTGTGGGTGGTAGGCCGACGCCCTGTTTTAGGCTCATTGCAATTCGCGTGACCTTAAACATTATTGGAGCTGTCCGTGCCAGGGGCGCAAATGGGAGCCACTAGAATTCACTTAAACTAATTAAGGGAAAAACTAGAGCCAAGTCGAAACTTAAATACACTTGCTTTCAGTCTATTAGCTCGGCGTTACCAACTCAAGACCAATTCCCTAACACCCTTTTAGAAGCGTATAACTTGGACTGGCACCCTTTTTTGGTCAGTTTGGGGAAAAGCTGGCCATTACCATTTACGGCTTAGACACGTCGTCCCCCCACCTGGTCACAAAGTCCGTTAGAATTCATTAAGAGTTGCTTCGACTCGCATTTCATTTCGAAAGAAGTAATCCAGCTGTAGACGACACTTTGATTGCCACACAAAGAAACAGAACAACACCAACAACAACAACTACAGCAGCAGCAGGTTTCTTTATCGTTCAACAAAAATACATAGATACGCGTTTGACATTGTTAAATTGTTTACTTTGTTTCTTATCATTAAACACTTCCTTTCTGTTCTACACACACGCTGCTTGCAACTTGGAACTTAGCTTTAACCATGTCAGTGGCAGCTCTACGACAGAGCTTATTGCTCTGGAGCGTTGACTACTGGAACTTGGAAGGTAACATAGAGTTTTTCAATCTTTGGGTTTTGCTTTTGCTTTCTGTTATGTTAAGCAATCATTTCCCAGGCAAATGCATTAATAATTATTCCTTCTTCCCCCCTTTGATTTCCCCCGTCAGCCGTCATGGCGGAAAATGTGTTCAAGTCGCACGATATCGGGCTACGCGCTCAGAAAAAAATACTCTCACGCATGGCCACCAAAAACATTGCCAAGACATTTATAGACGGCAACACGGCCTCACTGCTGGATAATCTGTATCGGCTCTGCAAGCTGCACACCGGGAATAAGGTGCGGGCCGAGAAATTGATCAAGAATATCATCAAAATTGTCATCAAAATTGGAGTATTGCATCGAAATAATCAATTCAGTGAAGAGGAACTGCAAAAGGCGGAACATTTTAAACGGAAATTTCAGGTAAGTTTACCAAATGAAAGGAATTAATACGGACAGGGACATACGAATCAACTTGGAAGTAGATTGTTACTGTGGAATATGGTATTAGTCAGAAACAAAAGGAATTTCATTAATCCAAAGCTCTATAGCTGAGTGTGACGATCTAAATAAATTTAATTTTAAATTTCACGGCCTTGAACTTAGAATGGTGTCTTGAGTTAAAGCGTCATAGTGATAAGACGACCGCGGATTTGACGAAAAAAGTTATTTTTAAACGGGTGAAGAAAAATAAGTTCTGAATTCACAGAAAATTGATTCATGATTTAAAAATATCCTAATGGGACCTTAGTTATATTCTAAGAAGAGTTTACCAATAAACCATGGGTCTAAAATGAATGCCTTAAATTTTACGGATGTTTTAAGTATATATCCAACAGAACTTTAGTCCGTCCGTATATACAAACGGATCTTCGAGATGTTTTCTAAAGATTGCTAAGGATCGAAAGAAGCAGTTTTTCAGAACATCAACCCAGATACACAAACAAATTCTAAACCCAAATTTTCTGAACAAATTCTAAACCAAGGCTGCAAACCGGTCGGAACCGAACCCCTTAGAACC
>JAEIFU010002701.1:0-39457 GCA_018904235.1 Lordiphosa stackelbergi
TGTTGCAACAACAAACAAGTGCTAAATGAACGACAGTTTAAAGGGAGCTTTTACCAATTTCAAATTTTCACAGTGAATTTAGAACAATTTTTTTCAGGGTAAACATCCAAATCGCTTCGAGGCCAGAAGATAAGTACGACCCAGCATGAAGTTGTTTGTGTTCTTGGCATTAGCCTGCACCGCCGCACTCGCCCGAAGTGGTGATCCTACAGGAGATTGCTCTACCGATGGCAGTTTCCGTCACAAAAGTGATTGCGCCCGTTATTTTGTCTGCACGCATGGAAATCGCCATGATTTTAATTGCCCAGCCACCTTGCATTATGATGCCAAGCTCAAGAACTGTAACCTTCCCGCGGCGGCCAAATGTCCCTATTAAAGAGGAGTAACAAAAAAAAAATTTTATGCAAGAGACTTAAAGATTCAAGGTGTTTTCAAGCGGGAAGGGTCTGATTTTTAAGCAAAGTTCAATATTGATTCTGTCCTATTTAAATAATTCCAGATTCTTACGAAATATTCTTCTAATAAAATTGTGAAAATCAGTGTTTTTAAAACCAAATCTTCATTATCTTTATCAATGTTTTCTTTCAGTAAAAATATAATTTAAAATAATTTGATTTTAAGACCCATTTCAACTGAAATATTTTTTAGTGCACTCAAAAAAGCAGAACGATTCGCTCTTAAAAAAGCGCTCTTGATTTTATCCTGATTCGGTCTAGAATTTTGTAAGAATGATTCGCTCTTGAATATTCTTACTTTTAGTATGAATCGTTCTTAAATTCGAAATTGACCGTTAAAAAATCAAAAATAGAAATAAAATTTCTTGATTCATGAAAATAAGTTTCAAATTTAGATCATTTCGTTCTTGATGTAAGCGAGCTCTTACTTTAGCTCGAATTACTCTTGGCTAACTCAAATAAGAACGTAAAAAAAAAACGAGCGCACTTTCTTAAAAAATCCAAAAATGTCTTGGTTTTGAAAACAAATATTTTATTTTTGGCAAAGCGAGGACTTGTCGCTGCGCGTCGCTTGTGTGGGTTCGGTAGCGGCGACGCGGTGGCGAGTATGCGTTTGTGTGCGAAGCATTGCAAAATAAATCAGTGCATTTGTGTGTGTGTCCATGTCCGACGAGTTTATCAGAGAACGGCTTCATTCGATTGCAAATCGCTCACACATTAATCAATACACGAATAAACTGGCTTTGCGATCAATGCATCGAGCTTGCATACTCATCATGCTCGCCCTTGAGTTTAATTCAACTCAATTGTTGGCACTCTGAGTATAATCAAGCTCGCTTCATTCCACTCAGCTCGGGTGATTAAATCGCTTAGCTCAATGATGATTATTCTGAGCGAACGAAAATCATCTCGTACGAATAAACTCGTGCAATGACACATATGCTAAATACGCATATGTATGTGACCATTGCGTCACCGGTGTTTTGTTGTTGTCGCGCTCTGACCTGCAACAACAACATCATATGTGTCTCTCCTCTCTCTCCTATGTCTCTCGCATGGCGTTGGCCTGAGTTTTGTTCGATCGAACACACAAGTGTCGCGTCAAAAAATTCTAGTTCAACCGTTCGATGCGATTGCGGTATGAGTTGAGTGTGTTAGAATGAAAATTTTTGTTCGATGAATAAGTATGAACAAAAACGTTGGATCAAAAAGCTCTGGCTCAACCGCTCGATACGATTGCGGTTTGAGTTGAGTTGAGTTGAGTTTAGAGTTTTGTGAGATGAATAAATGTGAGTAAGAATTTTTGTGCATGACGCAATCAAGAAAAAAGTGATTTTTGCAGTTCTCTGAAATAACATATATTTCAATAATATTGCAAAAAATAGGCATTTATATTTTTCCTGTGTCCAAACACTGGTAGGATGACGCAAAATGTTTATTTACAAAATTTAAAGTTAATTCTGTGCAAATTATTGAATAATGGTTTATTACGCACCCCCTACGTTACGCACACACATACAGCTGAAAGGTGAACTGAACGCAGAGCCGAAAGCTTTACTGACAATAGTATTTGATTCAGCACATCTTACCGTTGAAGGTGCGCACACATGCGGCTGATCTGAGCTTTAGCTTATACATTTTATTCTCGCTAGCAACATGGTATCTCCTCGATTGCGAAAATTTAAAAATGGAGAAAAATTAAAGCAAAGGAAAAAGTATCCGTTTACTAGATTGTTACTGTTAAAGACACATTTTACGAATTTCTTCATTTGTAAATTTATTGTGGTATTTTATTTCAGGAGAAACTAAAGTATTGCTACATATAGTTTCCACATCTAAGTTTATAATGGCACAATGATTTGTAAAAATATTGATTTGGTGTGATCCCGCAGACTGATCTCCTATAGGTCCTAAAAAGAGGTGGTTTTGGTGACTGAGAAAAATTACCTGACAAGTCAGTCTTTATAAATATGCGAGTGACTTAGAAAAACAGTCCACCTGGACCCAAAAATCAAAAGTGGTTAAAACTCTATTAGGCCTGTTCCCGTTTTCGATTCCGATAAAAGCATCCGTAAAATGCTTTTAACTTTAAAACCCTATTTACCTTTATTCGACCCTCTTGATGACAAAAGATTGGCTCCAATTCTTCCAGTTGTTTCTAAGAAATCACAGCTCTTACCAATTCCGATCAATCGAATTCGGAAACGGGAAGAGCCTGTATATTTTATCGTATTTTCATAGGGAAACAATTAAATTGAACTAATGTAAGCCAATCTTACATTTACTCATAACCCATTTAAAGATATTCGGTTTCACGGCTAACGCAATTTTTTTCCATTTTGACATTAAAATCTTTCTGATGGTATACAAAAATGCATGAAAAACCATGAGAAACTATATAAATGCAATCAACTGTAAGTTTTAAGTTTTTGGCATAGCAAAATCCAAATAAATATATCGATGGAAAATAATGACCTGTGCGACATGTCCGTGCGAAGATAATTGAGCTTAAATTTTGAAACGACTATAAATTAAACAACATTGTAAAATTAACCACATTACAATTTTGGCGCAGGATGCGCTGAAATCGACTTTTTAAATGGTTGCCTCCGAAAACCGTTTCTGTTTTCGTCCCGCGCGAATGTGATGTTTTTTTTGTCATTATCTTGAAAACAAAAATTTGGGCAAAATTAATCATTGCATCAGTGGCAGGTTTATTGAATATAAGTCAAGCCTATGGTGAAAATAAAAAATTTTATTTTGCCTTCCTTTTTTAAATTTAAATGCGAACGATTATCCGGTCGAAGTCATGGAATTTATAATTATTATTTATAAATGTGGAGATCTAATTTTTAAGTTTTATTTGTCACAATTCTATTGAAATAATTTTTAGCCCTCAAGGTGGGCTAAATACAATTTCTCTTCATAAGATTGCTTTGGAACTGCCGCCGTTATTGAATACATCAGCGAGCAGAAATAAACCGAAGTATGTTTGTTCATTCAAACAAAGCTGAACTTACGGCTGAATTAAAATGTTCAAATGGCTCATGAGTATTGCGCACCTCCATGCACGTAGAGTGTTTGTTTTTCAGCAGCTCTGCCTAAGTTCGGCCGTCAGTTCATGTTTCAGCTATATGTGCACGGCCCCTTAAGTAACATACACATGCTCATTGGCAGACGGACAGATGAACATGGCAGGCTAGAAGTGCATGCACTCTTTTCACACACATACAAAGATAAATGACGCCGTTGAAAAATGGGTACATACCCATACACACTTTACAAAACACACTTGTCAAAACGCTTTCTTGACAAATTGTTTAGGGCAAGCATGCCGCGCGCTTGCGCTCTGTAAATACACACTTTATATATTTTCAATACTTATTTATTGTTTTAATTTTGTTTACATTTTATTGCTCATTGATTTTTAACAGCTGCAGAGCTCACCTTTAAACGTTTGCAGTACATGACTGCTGAAGATGTCAAAGAAGCTATTCCTCCTCTGGGACTTAGAGCTGAATTCCGCGAAAAATTATTCGAGTGGAAAAAAAAGGTAATATTTAAACGAAACTAAAATATAATAAGTTATTTACTATGTTTTTATGGTTTTTATACAGATACCTTTTTGAACGACGACGGAAACAATTTCGGTTCCATCTAAGGTTGATTCGTCACTGGACTGCTCATCCCAACTAGCAACGTCGCAACCATCTTCATCGCAGCAAAATACTTTACTTCGGTCTACTTTACAAAAGTACAACCCCGGAAGCAAGTGCTTTGGTTAAATATTATCTCTACTTTTTGATGTAATATGTGAAAGATCTCTGTGCTAGACTTTAAAAACCATTTTCCGGCATATGAAATTGTATGTCCAATTGATAAAATATTTACAATATAAAAAATATTAATGACTTTGATAGCTTTTCGCTTCACATATATCCTTTAAATAATAGAAAACCATTTAAAAATATGTTTTAATATACAACACATAAAATCATAAAATGTTAACTGTAGTACTCTGAGAAGTTCCTATATAATAAAAAAAAAACAGTTATATAAAATAACATCAAACTGAGCAGTTTTTCGTTTTAATTTTCAATAATAATCGGTCTTGATTTTAAAGCCTTATCGAGGATTGAATCAGAATTTTCGTTTCAAAACTTCAATAAGCCAGCAAATTCTTGATTTCAAGAACAACTCAATATATATTCGAGAATAATTCGATCTCAAACTAAAGTCATAAAGTACTTAATTTAGTCCAGATCATGCTTATTTTGAGCTCTAAAGTTCTTAAAAAAATCCAGAATCATGTAACATATCCAAAACGTTCTTGAAATCCAAGAATTTAAGGATTTTTAAAACGCTCTTGAATCAAGCAATTTCGTACTTAAATCAAGAATTTTCTGGCTTGAAGTATTGAAACTGAAAATTCTTGATTCAAGTACGAAAAATGCTGTTTTTCTCTCAGTGTGTACTTTGGAATAGTGATCTCCTAAAATATAATTTGAAATATAATTTTTTTCATATCTGACTTCATAATTGTCAGATTGACCCAAAGCAAGATATAAATCGAAAGGTAATTCAGCTGACAATAATCGCGTAACACATTGTCTTAAAAACGGTTGAGTAGTTTGGATTCAACGACCAATTAAATTTCCAAAAAATCAATTTTTTGCTTGAAAATGCAGAAATTTCATTTTTGAAAGCCTGAAAAAAATATTAAAAAAATCCAACAAAACTATTTTTATTTTTTTCTACAAAAAGAACCGAACTTCTACGAAGAAAATGAGGTATTGGTGGGGAAAATCCAGTCACACGTACGGTAGATGGATCAAATTGAGTAGAGGAGCTAACAATAAAATTTGAGTATTTTGAGTGTTCACAAAACATAAACTTGTATTTTTCTTCGTCTTTTGGTCACTTAATGAAGTTAGCGAAAAGCCAGAACAAAAAATAATAATCAAGAACGGAACAAAAGTCAAAGCAAACAAAAATTTATTTTTAAATAATCGCGAAAAATTCCACATTTTTTTGCACTAAATTGCTCACAGCTCCTATGTTTGTTCATGGATTTTGATAATCGTTATCTGGTTTTACTTCGTAGAAGTGCGATTCTTAAGTAGAAAAAATACAAATAAATTTTTTTGGATTTTTTAAAATTTTTTCAATGCATTCAAACATGAAATTTCTCGCATTTACGAGGAAATATTTTTGGTTATTGAATTCAAACTACTAAGCCGATTTAAAAACAATGTTCTACGCGATTACTGGCAGTTCAATGACCTTTCAATTCTATCTTTTTTGACTCTATCGCACAATTTTGAAGTAATATATGGCTTAAATGGCCTGGGGAGAGTCTCCGGTTGTGGACACCCCAGTCTATTTTTTGACAGGTAACAGATGCCGCCAAACTGAGTAATGTCAAACTTGTAGTTTGACAGTACACATAATCTGAGCCAATACCGAAGTGTAAACACGCATTTGGTTTCTCGCTGTGAGCAAATAAAAAAATCGTGAAAATTTTTCCGAGTTTCTATTTTTTTCAATTTCCACATTGCGTTAAATCGAAGCAAAACATTGAAAAGTGGTGAGTATTATACTTTGTTATTTAGTGCATTAAGTGTACTTTGTGATGTGATATCAAGTTTCAGTGAAATGTTTGTGTCGTGTAAATTTGCTGAACAAAATAAAAATGGCTACCATTTCCAAGAATGGACACACTTTTGCACCGGTTGTGGACACCCTCGTTTTTTGTGTTTAAAGCGTGTGTTTGGCCATAAAACTGTCAAATATCGTTGTTTATGTTAGTGTAACATATTTTAACAGCATTTTTGTGAATTTTTGTGCATTTTTAGCCATGTCAACACCAAAAAAATCGTCCGATTCAACAAAAATCAATTTTAATGGGCTGGTCGATGCCATTAAGCAATGCCTCATCGATAAGAAGGCCGTCAAAGCTACAGCCAAGGAATATGGGCTTCCTCGAACCACTTTGATCCGGTATTTGGAGAAAGTCAGAGCAAATTTTGCAGATGTTTCGTCCGTTGTTGATTCGGTTTTTTGTTGGAATTCGTTCGTGTGCAGGACACTCGACTTGGCACTGACGCCAAAAACAATCAAGTCCGGTTTTCGTAAGCCCGGTATTGTTCCGTTTGACCCTGATGCTTTCTCCGAAGCTGACTTCATTGAGGCTGTCGAACGAAATGCAGTAGAAGTCGCCACAGAAGCTGATCTTGATGAAGACAATCAGCGTCGTATCATCGTTTCCGCCGATCCCAATATTGGGCGAGAAGAAGAGGTGTTAACCTCCCCCGAACCATCCACTTCACGAGCGTCTTCGGCTAGCCGCTTATCACTGTTGGATGAAATTGGGCCGGTGCAAGGAACTTCTCCGAAAAAGCCATCGAATCGCGGTCGCAAGCCAATGCAAACCACTGTGCTAACTTCTCCGGAAAGCGTCGAGGTTTTGCGCGAGAAGGCAAAAAAAATCAGCTGAGCGCGCAGCCAAGCGTGATTCTGTGTCGCACCAGAAGAAGACCCCCCAGAAACGTGGCCGGCCAGGAAAACGACAGGCAACACCACCAGCCAAGCCGTCGGCCAAACGCGATGCCAAGAAGAAGGCGTCTTCGTCATCGGAAGAAGACGAAGATGTCGACTTCTGTTTGATTTGTTTGGCGCTCTTGCCAAAAAAACTGACCGCTGCAAATTCGATCCATTGCGATGTTTGCGATCGTCCTGTGCATTTGAAGTGCGCTGGCATGACGGCCAGCTATTTCACATGCAAAAATTGCATTTCGGAATAATTTTTTTCATTTTGTCACTGAAGGCCATAATTTTTGATTTTTTTTGCCACTGAAGGCCATTATTTTTTGTTCTTTTTGCCACTGAAGGCTTCTTAAATAAATAAACGTTCTTTTTTCATCAATTCATGGCCATTTTACTTCATATTTTTCCATTTCTAGCGATTTTACAAGGGTGTCCACAACCGGGTACAAAAAAAATTTTGGCCAAAAATCATCACTTCATATACATGGCTGCAAATTTTTTTCCATTTGTCTAAAACAATAGGTTACTTCAGAGGAAAGTTAGCTAGAGTCTCTAGCTTTACAATGATGTTCATATCACCGCATAATGTTGACTTGGAAAAAAGTTATTAGTGAAAAACGCAAGTATGTCCACAACCGGAGACTCTCCACGAACCCATACTCCTAACGGTATAACAACCGTAACCGGAATAAATCGATCGGCCACAACAGTTACCGCAAACGTAACCGTAATTTGTTTCGGTCTCAATCTCTGGTTATAAATATATAATTCAAAGTACAATAACAAGATAGTCTCTTCACTGAGTGCAATAAATTAGTTGAATTGTTAGCCTAAGCCTTGATAAAGTAATTAAATTTCATTCTTTGATTTGGTTGACTTTAATCAATAAGCTTTCCTTTGGAGTGCCATAAATACGTGCAGTGACCATAAATAGAGTGTTTAACATCTTAAGAAGTCACAAGTACTTTGTTCCCTAGTGACAATTTACATTATAGTCCAAGTGTCAGCGCGTACACGAGTTGATGATGCACTCCAAAAAGGGGCAAACAAAATAAATATTTATTGAATTATACCAAGACGTAAAGAAGATTAAAATAAACTTACGACGGTTGCTAATTATATTGTGTGCCTAATAAAAAACGAGAGCGTAAATTAAAGTCGCCGCTGCTCTTTAATTATGTTAATTAACAGAGCATTACACATTAACATTATTTTAGCTAACCCCAAAATGACAAAAGTTGTGTTCCTTAAGGAAAAGCCGAAAAGTAGGCAAGGTTGTTTTATAACTCCGTTATTTCTATTCCGATCTTAATGAAAATTTTGGCTATTTTAATGTGAGTTCCTAAATCGTTCTGTGTAAACAAGCGACACACCGACATTATACCAGCTTATACTGCTCTCTGTTGCAACAACAAACAAGTGCTAATTGAGCGCGCTCTCGCGTGGTTAAACACACACACGCAACTCCAAAATAAGCATGTGTGTTTTGAACACCCCTGGTTAAATTTAAGAGTTTAATGGGAGTTTTTTGAGTAATGAATCTGGTTCCTCGTCTAAATATTATATTCCAACTTCAAATTTTCAGGCCACAAGACGTACTAAATACTAAACGAGGCAGCATCGCATCATGAAGTTGTTTGTGTTCTTGGCATTAGCCTGTATTTGCCTCACCCAGGTGGTATTGGTTGAGAGCGGGAGTAAGTATAGCAAAAGGAATGCTGTCCAATAAAAGGGTAATCCATTTCTTATTAATCCTGCCGCAGAGATGATCAACTGCTACTGGGGCACCTGGGCCTACTATCGTCCTGGAGATGGTAAATTTGAGCCTAGTAACATTGATCCCAGCCTGTGTACGCATATTAGTTACTCCTTCTTTGGCATCACCGAAGCGGGAGAGTTCAAAAACTTGGACCCCAGAATGGATATGGAATTGGGTAAGATTTCCCTTTAGTATTAAACCAGACAGGATCCTTAACTCTTTTCTGAGCTCAGGCTTTATCAGCCAAACCATTGCCTTGAAGCAAAGGAATCCCAAATTGAAGATCTTGGCTGTTGTGGGTGGCTGGAATGAGGGTTCGGAAAAATACTCAAAAATGGCTGCCGATCCTGCCAAGCGGACCACCTTTATTTCCTCCGCCCTGGCCTTTATCCAGCAACACGGCTTTGATGGCTTGGACTTGGACTGGGAGTATCCTGGAGATCGTGGTGGTGATCCTGTAAACGATCGCGTCAACTTTGTCACTCTGCTGCGTGAGATCAAGCAAGCGTAAGTGTGTCAGAGTTGAATGTGCATACAGTGGGTAATCCTTGATCTCTATGCTTCCTTAGCTGCGATGCGAAGGGCCTGGAGTTTGGCATTGCTGTGGGTGCTTCTGAGGAAAGGGCTAAAATCGCGTATGATATTCCAGCGATCTCTAAACATGTGACCTTTATCAATGTAATGACCTATGACTTTCATGGCTCTGGCTCCTTGGACTTCAACGCTCCTCTGCCTAAGGTAGAGCAGTCCATTGACTATTGGCTGGCTGCCGGTGCTCCCTCAGAGAAACTTATACTGGGTATTGGTTTCTATGGCCGAAGTTTCCAAATGGCTGATAGATCTCAGAACAGGCCTGGCTCCCGCTCCATTGGATCTGGCGCAAAGGGCATGTATACCCTTGAGAGCGGCCTTTTGGCCTACCATGAGATTTGCACAAATAACTGGGAAACGGTCTTTGATCAGCAGACCAGCACTCCGTATGCCTTCCGGGATGATCAATGGGTTGGCTACGATAATCCAGCCAGTATCGAGTTGAAAATGAAGCTAGTGGAGTCTCGCAATCTGGGCGGTGCCATGACGTGGGCCATTGACAATGATGATTTCCGTGGACGCTGCGGCGAAACTTATCCCCTGCTGAAGACCGTAAACCGTGCTTTGGGTTATAATGTTGGAACTGGAGCAGGTGGCGGCCGTGGTGGCAATGTAAGACCCGCACCCACTCCTGCACGCCAAGCCGCTCCTAAACCTAGTTTCACTCAGGGAAATCGCAGTGGCGGTTCTAAGGGAGATTGCTCTACTGATGGCTATTTCCTTCACAAAAGTGACTGTGTCCGTTTTTTTACCTGTTCGCAAGGAGTTAGACACGATTTTGCGTGCCCCGCCGGCTTGCATTTTGATCCAAGTATCAACGGCTGTAACTATCCCGCGGAGGCCAAGTGTCCCTATTAAAGAGGAGTTACAATAAAAATATAGGCAAGAGACTATAAGATTCAAGGTGTTTTCAAGCAGGAAGGGTCTGATTTTTAAGAAAATTCAAAATAAATGAAGTGGGAAAAAGAGACTGTCTTAGCCAAGGAGTCACGGGGGTATTATGCAATATTTTTGTGGATTTGTTATAGGGTCATCTTTAAGTTTCTACCTCTCTCTCTGTAAAATGGTTTTTGTTGAATGAAATATGGTGTTGGTTGTGGGGTGGGTGGGGGACTTGAGAACCATTCACCCGATCTATTATTTTTCTAAACAGACACAAATATATGGGTTATTTTCGGTTTTTATTTTACTAGTTAAAATTCCGATATACGTACATTTATTTGATAAACAAATAAAAGGAAAGATGAAGAAGGTAAAGATTTTAGTTAGCTGCGTTGTCTCTTTCTTGTTCTTCATCCTTTCCTTTAATTATAATGCCAATTTGTTTGTAGGTATTTGCATATATTGTTGTTGTTTGCGCCATCGTCTTTTTCTAGTTACTCTCTTCCTCTGAATTTGAATGAAAAACATGCTTATTTATCTAATTATAAATCTCTACGCCCGACTGACGGACATTCTTATCACACAGCCAAGAACGCATATCCTACAGCATCTAAGATTTGGCATTGATCTTAGTTTAGTTATTAACACAGTTAAATAAAATTTGGAAAATTTGACCTCGAAGTGGGTGAACTGTAAATAAGAAATAGCAGTTTGTCAAAAGAAGAAAACTAACTGTAAAGCTGAGTTCACATAGTCAAATTGATTTGTCAAATATGGCGAAAATTTGACAAAAAAAGTTTGAATTGTGTGTGAACGCCACGTTTATTTAGAGTCAAACTCATTTGACGACCGATTTGACGAGTTTGACAAATTAAGTTTTCGATAAGTTTTAGTACTGTCTGAACGCAGTTATGTCATTTCCGCTTTTTTCCCGTCAGATGTGAATTTTTATACCCGTTACTCGTAGAGTAAATTAGTAAATTAGTAAATTTGACCCAAATTAACAACAATTTTGATAAAAATTTCATGGATAGACCGTGAATTATAAAGAATTATTATTAGAATTATTATACATTTAAGTCGAGGCGGTCATCCCAGGTTTCTTTTTAAATAATTTTTAAAATTTCCGGTTTTGATCTACAAATATGTGAATTATTTTTTTCAAATGTCAAATAATTAAGAATACATTAAAATTTTTGAGCAATTTAACTATATCCACTTGTTATGAAAAGAAACAAAAATCAGAGTTAAATTATCATTAACAGCAATAAAATAGTCATTAAACATGCCACATTGCAACGCTTGAAAAATTCAATTTGACAACTTGCATCAGGCACATAATTAAAGTGATTAAAATTTAGCCGTCAGAGTCTTCTTTCCAAAAAGAGCTATTTTTTCTTATTCTTGAATAGTTGAACTGCAAAAATTTCAATACCTGGTCTAAATACCTTTACTGGAACATTTTATATAATTTTTTTAAAAACATCAAAAAACTAGACAAATTTCAAAAAATCATGTTGCTTTTATGGACTACAATTTGTAAGTTCCATCGAGTTCGGCGATGCCACCACATGGAGAACAAGCGGGTAGATCCCCAGAACCTAATCACAAAAAAAAACCGTCCGCATGTTTCCGCCATTTTGAGTTTTTCGTTTTATTATCGGGGGTGCCAAAGAAATCTCTAGAGATTTTGCCGACGGTTGGTTTGTAAATCTCTCGAAAAATTCGTTGGTGCCACAGAACTTCTAGAGATTTCATTTTCTAATTAGAAAATCTAGTTGGAGCACCAGATGTTCCAATTGATGTTCCATCTCTAAAAACAGGGCTGAAACTCTCGCCAAAAAATTTCCCTTTTTTTGGATGTGGGTTAATTTAATGATTAACTGAAATTTTTTGATTGTGTTATATGTTTTATGAAGCATTTTTAAATAATAATTCAATTTTAAGTCGATATACCAACCACCAATATAATGCAAAATTTAAAAATTTGTTGGCGCTAAATATGAGGAATTAGTTTCAAGCCCTCAATCCGCTAGCCTTTAATCCGCTAGCTGTAGAGGGCGCCACTTCGATAAAAGGCGCTAGTGAGAAAAGAGCTTTGCAAAATCTCTTAACAAAACATTAGAGGTTTGAAACCAAACAATAGAAATTTCTGTGGCACCTAAGTATTGGAATTCGGTTGGAATTTGGTTGGAAGAGGTTTCTGTGGCACCCCCGTATAAGAGCAATTTTCGAACAAAATCACGTGTAATTCGCATGTTTTTTGCTATCTACTCCGTCAGTTTAAAAGCTATCGTTACCAAATCTTGCCCAATGTCTTGAAATTACATACAAGCTGTATATGTGTCGTAACCGGCCTGATCGGATGACTATACCATATATCTGCTATAGGGAACGCTCGGTCGGAAAACTAGTTTTTGTGAGAAAAACTTGTTTGTTTTCAGTGATAACGTCAGCAAACTTGTCAATTATTTATTTAATATGCTTTCACACAATTCTGCAAAGTTTCATCAAAATCGGGTGACTCCATCGTATAGCTCCCATATGAAAATCGTTTTCTGGCTAATATTGAAAAAAGAGTTATTGTATGGGAGGTGAGAGTAGTTTTTGTCCGATGTTGTTCATCTTAGAAACATATTTCCGTATGGCCAAAAAACTCTTCCATTTCAAATTTCAAGTCGATATCTCTCAAACTACGGCCGCAATTGATTTAAGTTCCCCTAGATTGGGAAAATCTTACAATTTCAAATCTTGGAGAATATGATCTCAAGGAAGTCATCAGGAACTTAAAAACCTTTGCAAAGACAGAGGCAGCCGAAATTAGGGTCTTGTAATGCGCCTCTTATATTTTGTTAACAATTTCATGACATGCAACGAGGCAGGGTCAAGGCAAAGAATGAATAATAAATAAATGTATCGCAATAAGTCGATAATTTGACGGCGGCTATCGACATACCACAATGGTTTCTGTGAAACACAAATATGTTGCACACCAAATTTACGAATGTGAACACCAAGACAAATTTGAACACAAATCAGTCCAATTTCGCCATGAGAGTTTGTGTAAATTAATTTGACTGTGTGAACTAAGCTTAAGAGTCGCAATGGAATTTATGTTAATCATATTTGAACTCATGATTAACAAAAATTTAGTCTTTGCGCCGCTTTTACCATTTGCCGTAGCAAAAGGTAGATTGTGTATAGTGGAATGGTGTGAGGGAAATGGGGGGACCTTTATGCTGGGATAATATTGCGTCACAAAGTGTCACATTCAGTGTCAGTTGAGAAAGAAGAACAAAACTAAGTATTTCACTTTTCATCTAATTGTAAACATGCTAGCGCTTACTTGGACTAGGCCTTCTGGGGATACGCTAAGAACTGGTGTGGAAAATAGTTCAACAATGAACCAACTATTAAAAATCAATTAAATTTCACTTAAATGTGACATATTTCTATTTCTTTAATCTTTTTTTGTTAAACTTTAAGTTTTCTTTCGCTCAAGAATTAGACGAATACCTAATGCTCATGCTGGAATCCCCTCAAAAGAGTAACAGCAATTGCTTCTGTTAGTACCGACTGATCTCTTCCAGTAGCCATATAACTAGTGACTAACCCCCTCACCCCACACACATATGTAGATTGACTCCTCGTTGCAAGCAATATTTATTTATTCTTTATGGTTTATGGTTTGGATTACGCCTTCTTCGTGGGGGCAAATATTATCTAAATTCATTCGTCGATTGCATTTGCCTACTGATAAGGAATCGGGCATGAGTTTGGATGGCTATAAAAACACAGCCAAGACTTTACCCAGCCAGAGTACGAGCCAGCGTCGCATCATGAAGTTGTTTGTGTTCTTGGCATTAGCCAGTGTTTGCCTCACCCAGGTGGCATTGGTTGAGAGCGGAAGTAAGTATAACAAAAGGAATCCTATCCAGCAAAGGGTTTAATACTCTTCCCTCTACTCCTGCCGCAGAGCTCATCAACTGCTACTGGGGCACCTGGGCCAACTATCGTCCTGGAGATGGTAAATTTGAGCCTGGCAACATTGATCCCAGCCTGTGTACGCATATTAGTTACACCTTCTTTGGCATTGCCGAATCGGGAGAGTTTAAGTCTTTGGACACCTGGTTGGATATCGATTTGGGTAAGTTTCTGCTTTAGCGTTTTAACCGACAGGATCCTTAATTTTTATATTTCCTGAGCTCAGGCTTCATTTCCAATACCATTGCCTTGAAGCAAAGGAATCCCAATTTGAAGATCTTGGCTGTTGTGGGTGGCTGGAATGAGGGTTCGGAAAAATACTCAAAAATGGCTGCCGATCCTGGCAAGCGTGCCACCTTTATTTCCTCCACCCTGGCTTTTATACAGCAATACGGCTTTGATGGTTTGGACTTGGACTGGGAGTATCCTGGACAGCGTGGTGGTGATCCTGTAAAGGATCGCGTCAACTTTGTCACTCTGCTGCGCGAAATCAAGGAAGCGTAAGTGTGTCAGAGCTTTCTGAGCGTGTAGAAGTTAATCCTTGATCTCTATGCTCTATGCTAGATTCGCTCCCTATGGCCTGGAGCTGGGTATTGCTGTAGGTGCCTCTGAGGCTTCGGCTACAATCTCCTATGATATTCCAGCCATCTCTGAGCAGCTGACCTTCATCAATGTAATGACCTATGACTTCCATATGGCTCTAGATGGCTACTTGGGCTTGAATGCTCCTCTGCCTGAGGTGGAGCAATCCATTGACTATTGGCTGGCTGCCGGTGCTCCCCCAGAGAAACTTATTTTGGGTATTGGCTTCTATGGCCACAGTTACCAGATGGCTGATAGATCCCAGAACTGGCCTGGCTCTCCCTCCATTGGACCTGGCGCTGCCGGAGTGTATACCCGTGAGAACGGCTTCTTGGGCTACCATGAGATTTGCATCAATAACTGGGAAACGGTCTTTGATCAGGAGACCAGTTCTCCTTATGCCTTCCGGGATGATCAATGGATTGGCTACGACAATCCGGCCAGTATCGAGTTGAAAATGAAGCTGGTGGATTCACGCAATTTGGGCGGTGCCATGATGTGGTCCATTGAGACAGATGATTTCCGTGGACTCTGCGGCGAAAGTTATCCCCTGCTGAAGACCATCAATCGTGCTTTGGGCTATAATGCTGGAACTGGAGGAGATGGCGGCGGTGGTGGTGGCAATGTAACACCCTCACCCACCCCCGCACCCACGCCCCGTCCCACTCAGGGACCTGGTGGTGGTAATGGAGATTGCTCTAGCGATGGCACTTTCCGTCACAATAGTGACTGTGCCCGTTTTTATACCTGCGCGGGTGGAGTTCGCTATGATTTTGATTGCCCCGCCGGCTTGCATTATGATGACAGTTCCAAGACCTGTACCTGGCCCGATCTGGCCAATTGTCCCTATTAAAGAGGAGTAACAATAAAAATATTTGCGAGAGACTATAAAATTCAAGGTGTTTTCAAGCGGGAAGGGTGTGATTTTTCAGTTTTAGAATAAGAAACTTAAAAAATTGGGACTCAGGTACTCGAGGCGCACCAAAATAGAATAGACCACAATTAAGGGAGGGAATTTTTCCATTGTACCAATACACTCTTGCTGTTATGAAGAAATTTGACCAAAGGAAGGTTACTGAGGAAGGATACTTTTGCTGTCAAGTCGTTGAGGAATTCTCAAACGATTATGGCAGCTTTGGCATGAAGAGGTAGCTGTACAAACGGGCAAAGATTGCTGATGATTTGCTAGAGTTACCAATGAAAAGAACTGTATGATCAACTAGCCTCCTT
The DNA here is from genome assembly GCA_018904235.1 of Lordiphosa stackelbergi. Taxonomy (NCBI): domain Eukaryota; kingdom Metazoa; phylum Arthropoda; class Insecta; order Diptera; family Drosophilidae; genus Lordiphosa; species Lordiphosa stackelbergi. The sequence continues at coordinate 16,030 of JAEIFU010002701.1, forward strand.
TGTGGTGTATTGTGTTCCTGTTTTTGAAGCAAAACGAGTCCTCGAGAAGGCATAATTTTGAAGCTTTGATTAATTATTATTAAGTATGGCTTCAATTACACATTTGAGCCTATTAGGCATTAAGCCTTCACATATTCATTTGCTTTAACCCCAAGCCGTACTTTTTACATTAAATCAACCCTATTTTTGTCTGCCGATTTCCGATTTTGGCATAGATAATCTCTTTTGGGCTATTACCTCACCAATCTAAGGAGAATAGTTTTTTTTAGCTTAATTATAAGAAAATCCATAAGAACCCGCCTTAGCTCTATTGCTAAAACAATTTCCATCCGCACTGAAATCACATATAGCTACTTCCAATACTGGATTTTTAGTTTCAAAGTTTAATTTCCAGCTATTCAGCACTTCAGATCAAGAAGCCAAGCCATCCCAGTGATAATTTAGCTATTGTAAATCACTGATAGCAACAGTTAAAGGAAAATGTATGACCACACTTATGACGATTAGATATGCAAGTGCAAAATATTTACTATGCAAAAATGTCAACCTCTTACTCACCCCTTAAGAAATATTTATGAATGAATTTCAACATGTACGATTGATAAGCAGGAAAGGAAGTGTTTACGTGCTCAATGAGCAATTGCAAACAATTGGTCTAGTCATAAAGAATGATATTAATCTATTTACAAAATATATACATATTAATATATGTCCCGAATGGCGGACTGGTTTAACATCAGGGCAAGAGCTAAAACTTCATAACTTCATAAAATGTGCTCATTGGGATTTGGCAATCAAAATAATTGAACAAATTCGAAAAATACTCTCTTAAAACTAAAAAAAGGTCACAAATACGAGGGCAGTTTTAATGATTTGATTTTCCAACGAAAAATAGAACAAATCTAGATAATTGGTAACGACATAGCTCCGCGCGGAGATATGTCGTTTCTAAACGTCGTTTGTAACACGGCGGAGATATTTCGTTTTTTTTAAAAAAGCGGAAGGCGGAAAAAAAAACAAAGAAGATATACAAGAATGTTGGTTTGTGAGACAAATTAAATAGTTTTCTTTTTTCCCAAAAAAAAAAAAAAAAATTTTTTTACCTTTTTTTTTTCTTACAATGTAGATAAAAAAAAAAAAAATTTATTTCAATAGTTACTAAATATATGGTAAAAATTCAAAGTTCTAAGATTTAATCGCTCTTTAAAACAAAAAACCCAAACAACAGTTAAAAAGCAGCCTTCTTCTTCTATTTACTCCTATTTATAAGCAAATTTTCGCGATGGCGATCCAAATGGTTGGAATTCGGTTCAATTACACTGTGACACATTTTTGACCTCAAAAAAGTTGATACGATCGAGACCAAAAAATTCTGAAAGGGTATGATGGTAGTACAAAAACCCTCTCTGGGTTTGGTCTGTTTAGCTGCCGTTTTCTTTTTATTGACCTTTGAACTTTTCAGCTTTAGATTAGGATTAACGATACTATATCTCGTAAAGCATTTTGTATTTTGCTTTTATGTCCTAAGCAAAGTTGTTGCTCTTGGCTTGGCCTACAAAACATTCCTTTGAAGCAAATCAAAAAAATTACATCTTCGTACTTAAAATTATAAAAGATATCCAAAAAATCCAAGTTTTCACAATTTTTTTCCAGTTTTCCAACTTTTTCCTGGAACCCGTTCCCAATTTGGACAAGTAATATAGGTAAAAGTTGTTGCTTGGACCAAAATAAACAAACCGTTAGTACGAACAAACTTCATTAAAATACTCTTTCATATAGTTAAAAGCCCAAAAGCATGAAAAACTGTCATAAAAATTCGAAAAAAACGAATATTATCGGTAAAAAAGTAAAAAAATTAAATTTCTTTGGTTACAATTTTTTAAGTTATATTTTTTTGCAATTTTATTGATTTAATACAAAACAATCGAAATTTTTGATTGTGTCAGTCAATTTCTACCAAAAACTGTAATTTTTCGAGTTTTGGTTTAAATTATACTTACTTTAGGGCCCTTAACTATATGAAGGACCTATCGAATGAAGTTAATATGTTCCAACCGATTGTTTATTTCAGTCTACGCTACTTTTTCGTCCTCCATTGTTTAGTCAAATTCGTTATAGTTTTCAAGAAAAACTTGAAAAACAGTACAAAACGTGGGGAAAACATGATGATTATACGACATTTTTGCAATTTTAAGTTTAAAGATGTGACTAATTTGACTTGTTACTTAGAAATGTTTTGTAACCCGAGACAAGAGCAACAACTTCCTTTAAGACGTCAAATCGAAATTCCAAACAGTTTATGAGATATAGAGATACTAGTCCCAATCATATGCTTAAAACTTAAAAGTGCTATAAAAAGAAATCGGCAGCTAACCAGACCAAACCCAGCGAAGGTTTTTGTACGACCATCATACCCTCTCAGAATTTTTTGGTCTCGACCGTATCAACTTTTTAGTGTTGCACAGTGTTATTTGACCTTTGGACAAAAATGTACAAACTTAAGAATTTAAATTTTGAAAATTTATAAAAAACGAGAAGGCCAAGCTAACTCCGTCTTTGCCGAAGTTTTTATACCCTTGCAAATGTTATAATACATCAGAGTTTAAGAACGCCAGTATTAAAACAAACAATTTTTCTAAATAAAAGCTACTTTTCGACCGCTAGTTCCTATGACAGCTATAAGATATAGTCATCCGATTTTGACCAAAACTTCCAAATCTGTATAAAAGCGTATAATATTAATAATCGCTGAAGTGAGACACTTTAACATTAAAAACAAAAAAGTTTTTCTCACAAAGACCCACTTTTCAACCGATAGTTCCTATGGCAGCTATAAGATACAGTCATCCGATCCGGTCGGTTCCGACATATTAGCAGTGTGCAGTAAAAAGAAGACTCTGTGCAAAGTTTCAGCTCGATAGCTTTAAAACTGAGGGACTAGTTTGCGTAGAAACAGACAGACAGATGGACAGACAGACGGACAGACGGACGGACAAAGCTCAATCGACTCAGATCGTCACCCTGATCAAGAATATATATAGTTTATAGAGTCGGAAATGAATATTTTTATGCGTTGCAAACTTCTGGGCAAAATTATAATACCCTTTGCAAGGGTATACAAAAATCATATATTTCACTTTATTGCATTGACTGCAACTTTCAAAATGTGTAGCATACTCTTAGAAGCACTGAAGGTAAATTGTATTATGTTAAACAAATTAGATTTTTGATTAATTAAATTTTTATTTTTATTTACTTGATTTAAGTATTGAATATAAAGAGGAGGTAAACTAGATGGAAAAATTGGTGAGGGTAGTCAGTTTGACTGAAAATCCTCGACAGGGTGGGCAGTCAAGTTCAAAAACTGCTTGGATCAATATCTCATAAACCATTAGACATATCAAGACATATGTATTTTTTTAGTTATCTGGTACTTATATATATTATACTTCCATGCAGGAATTGGGTCAAATCCAATTACAAGTTTTTTTCTATAATTAAAAACGAAAAAGTTGAAATATTTTTCGATTTTGATTTGGATTATCAATATCGTATAAATTATTTTTGTTGCTAAATTATGCGTTGAGTTCAATATTTTCAGATCATTTCATTGGTGTAGAAATGCCAGAGTTTTGGCCAAAAAATGAGATTTCTGGCCCACAGTGCAGGGGTCAAACAAAAACAATTACAAACAGACGGTGATGCACTTACCCGAAATCAAAAGATAAAGCAGCCGGACAGAGCAGCAGTACGCACAGCACAGCACAACAACAAAATACTAATTTATTGAACATAATTAATTATATTAAAGCACCACACAAACACAAAAACAGGACAAGCGCGGGCGCGACGGCCAAGAGAGGGAGAGAGATATATAACGGTAACGCAAACACAATTTGCAAATACTGGCCGTATTATAAACTAATTTTAAGTAGAATTATTAACTAAAAGCCACAAACAGTTTAAATTCAACACAAGAAGTAAGCTAGGATCGATCAGCAATGAAAATTTTAAATCAAAACGCTTTAAAAACCTCAAATATTTAATAAAATTTGGGAGCGCAAACGCGACGGCTGCAACGATAAGAAATTATCGAACTGGCCATTTATCGATGACTAAAGCAATCAGTACGTTAAATTTAAAGAAAATAGTCTCAAGAGATCACCCAGATGTGTCTTAAGCTAAGTTCACACCAGAATAATTTGACAAATTTTTAGAAAATTTTAGCTAAATTGACCAAATTGGTCAACTTCTTGGCCATATTTCATCAAATTGTAAGTGAATGGAACCACAGTTTATGTTTTAAGTCCTGCAAAATGTGCAATTATCGCTATTAAGACAAAATTTCTTAAAAATTTGTCAAATTATTTGCCTGTGTGAACTTAGCTTTATGTTTATTTATTATTATATTATTATTTGAAATGTTGTTCAATTTTGACTGATCAAGTAAACCCTTGTACAACTGTCACTTGCTAGTCCTACTCATTTATTTCCAGCACTCTCACACAATACTCGAACTCATTATTTTGCCTAGCTAAAATTAACAGACAAAAAAGTAAACACCAGGGTCGACCCAGGGTCTTCCCCTGAACGGTATTTGTTTGGTTAAAAATACTTTTATTCGCTATTTGTCATATTTAAACGGTTTAACCTAAAAATTTCAAGTTAAATTTCATTCTTAAGAAGGGCTAAACATGGGTTGGCTTCAGCTTTTGATGGTGTTGATGGCATCGATGCCCTGGATACAAGCGGACGTTACCGACTGTAAGTACTATGCTGAATCCAGAGATCTTACTATCAAATGACTTGGTGGCTTATATTACTAGATCAAATCTTTTGCTATTGGGATATCAGCTCATACTACTACAAGAATTCGAGCCGTTTCTTTTCCTGGGATCTGGATGTAAAACTGTGCACTCACTTGGTCTATGGCTCTACATTCCAGGTGGATGAGGAAACGGGAGCATTGAAATTGAGCGATAAGCAACTAATGGAACAGCATGGTAAGTTGACAACTTTAAAAAGGAGGTTGGTTGTAAACTAAACTGGAGTTGTGCTTTTCAACAGATTTACTGACACTGGGACCCAAGTTTAAGAAACGTGGCATACAGAAACTGATCTTTTCGGTGGGTGGCTTTAACCAAGAGTCTAGCACTTTTTCCAAAATGGTGGGGGACACGCACAAACGTGATAAATTCTTTAACTCGGTGATTGAGTTTATGGAACAGTGGCATTTCGATGGCATACAAATCGACTGGCAGTTTCCCACACAACGTGGTGGCCAGCCGGCGGATCGTCGAAATTTTATATTGTTTCTGGAAGAGCTGAAGATTATGTAAGTTTTTCAGGGTGGCAAAAGCATAGAATGTGGCAGGGAATTTCTGTGAATTGATTTTGAAAATGAATTTCTAAATGAATTCATTTTCATTATAGCAGTTCATTTCGAAATTCATTTTCAAAATAAATTCGTATAAATCAGAGATTAAAACCGTAACCGAAACCGTAACCCTTAACCGCTAAAAACACTTTAAAATTTGTAACCGAAACCGTAAACGTAACCGAAAAAGTGTTTTTTCTTATAACCGTAACCCTATAACTTTTATTACCACAACCGGTTATCAGAACCGAAACAGAAACAAATATACGGGTTAATTTCGGTTTATCTCTACTAGTAAAAATTTCGATAAACGTAAATCAGTGCCGGGATAATGAGAAGAAAATATGTATCCTAATTCATAAAATTTTAATGTTTCTTGAGAGGTTGTCTGATATTAAGCAAATATGAATTTTGTTGCAAATTGTTTTAATCTAGTACTGATTGAATGTTATTGTACATTTGCATGACAATAATTGTAAGGTCTATGTTAGATCAAGTAATCTTTTAATATTTCCTATACACTTTTATGTATCAATCTAGTAATCCTGCCATAAAATTTAATTCATTTTTTTCGATTAACTGCCTCTAACTTTGTCCATCAACAAGATTTATATGCAAAAACATTTCTGAAATTAGAAGAACCATTGGGCTACATGCTAAAGTGGTTTTAATTAAAATTCAACCACCCCAAATGGCTGGTACACGGCTATTAAGTTTGAAAATTTGCTATAATTTGATGAAAATTTATCTTCAAAGGCCAATTTAGGCGCTTTTGGGTTTGCTGATGATGCTCCATTGATTTTTTTAGGCGACCTTAGTACGTATACTGACGCATTGAGCTCATAAATACAGACATTGTTGCTTGGTGTAACCTCCATAATTTTTTAAAAGGCAAAAACAGCCAAATGGTTTTTCCGCGATATCTTGAAAAACAAGAGCTGATGGAGAAAAACCAAGACCAGTTTTGGAATCAGTGCACAATTTGCACAAGTGCACAGAATTTGTCATCAATAAGGCTGACCAAAATGCTATTGGCCAGTGCTATGGGCACTGATTAAAAAAATATATAAAAAAAATCGAACGGTTCTACCGAGATATGAGCTTAGGTCGCCGAATTCTTAGTCCAGTGTGGTTACACAGCACCATAGAACACATATTTAAATATGAAATATTTAATTTATTTGTTCGACACGTTTTGCAAAAACGTCTCTTACTACATTGACATTCAAAGATAAATTAAGCAGAAATTTGAACTTTTAAAGCCTTGGCGCGGCCATCAAACCTCAAAATATCTGATTTCAGATTTCTGATAAATTCTCTACAAAATATACAGGATTTTTTGAGCCATGTTGTGCAAAGATCGTCAAACGATAAAATCTGTATGGGAAAAGTCCGGTCTAATGTCTAATCTAATGGCTAATCCGCAAATTTTTAAACCAACTTGAAACTTGGTTTGTAAGCATTGTATGCGAAATAATTCGACACGTGTTTTCCCGATTTTCGAAAATCCGCCCACACGGAAAATGGCCGGAAAATTCTGCATGCAAAAAAATTATTTTTCATCCAATTGGCTTCAAACTCGGTTTGTAAGGATTAAATTCAATTTCATTTGTGATTTCATTTTCCGATGCTGGAAATACCGATTTTGCTGGTTTGCCCCCGATATTTATCAATTATTAAAATTAATATAATTTTAACACACTTTTTGTTCCTTTGGGGTTATGTTTTTCGGATTCTCGACCACCTAGAGCAATTTAAAGCACAGATTCAGATTCAGGAGGCATAAATCCATTATAACCACCTATTTCCACCTCATAATATTACAAATTTTTTTGAGTATTTTCAAGCCGTTGCGGACGTTACACATTTTTGGCATTAATTTTTTTCAATAAAAAATTGTAATAAAGGTATTTTTTTCATCAGATTAAAGGGCATAAAAAACTTTGTTTACTAAGACATTTTAAACCCTACTTTGCGTTGCGGACGTTACACACATTAAACCGATTTTTAGTTCAAATTTTTAATATATATTAGATATCTTATAAATATAATGAGTACCTTAAATTAAAGAAAATGAATCAAATTTTAAGTTCAAAATACTGAAACGACTGTTTTTACCATTTTTTTGGTATGCCTCTGCCAAGAACAAACAAACCACCGTAGAACAATATTGCTTACATATTTTGAAGCTTGAATATGTATCCTATTATTCTATTAACAAACATTTGGATTTCGGTCAACTTTAAATTTCAACCCTTGGTTTAAAAATTTTCGGATTAGCCCATATGTAAAGTTGTAGGAATTTAAAACGAAATGAGAACATTTATACAGAAAATGCCTGCAACATACCCGATTAACTAAAATCTAAGTCTTTGTTAAAGGCCTATACTCAGATGAGATAAATTTTTAGTTTGGTACGATATTTCACATGAATAGAAACAATTTCACACAAATAAGACGCCTTTTCAAACGTATTCAGATTTCGAATCTGTACTAAATTGTTTCTATTTATGTGAAATATCGTACCACACTAAAAATTTATCTTATCTGAGTATATGCCTTAATGAAAAATCTGAATACTTGTATCAAAAATATGTTTCTTTAGTTAATTAAATTAATAAAGAGCGAACCGAACCGAACTCAACCATAACCGCCCATAAGCCCAAAAACCATGCAAGGAACTGAATCCGCGGTACAAAAACTGTGTGAACCACTGAACCGAACCAGTCCTTATTTCCGAGTGGTTTGCATCCCCGATTTTAAGTCCGAAATTGCGATATTTCTTCATTTACACATGTTATTACCTACTTCCACTGTGGAACGGATTGTTTTGAAGTAATATATCCAATTATAGAGGAAATTTTAAAATCCCAGACTTTAGGCCGCACCCCTTCCCTTATCGGTCTAGACACTTTCTATAAATTCATTTTCAAAATGAATTTCTTTAAACTAATTTACTTCCTACTCTTCCTCCTTAGACTAAAGGAACACCAATACCTTTTGCTGGCTGCAGTTTCTGGACGCCTGGATAAGCACACTCTGGCCTCCTATGATATACCCCGCATAGCCAACAACGTGGATTATATAAGTCTAATGATGCACGATCAACGGGATGTGTACAGTCTACGCTTGGGACACATGGCTCCCTATAGCTATGTGGAACGTGCCGTCAAGTATTGGGTCAAGCATAGTCATGCCCCATCCAAGCTTATACTGGGCATACCCTTTTTTGTACGCTCCTTTACCATGCAGAATAACCACACTGAGGTGGGCTCACCCAGTCAAGGTCCAGGCCTGGCGCATGCATACTCCCGCCAGCCGGGTTTCATGACCTACGGCGAATGGTGTGTTCAGTCGTCCACTTGGAAACGCAAATACGATGTTAAGGCTCAGAAACCCTACGCATTTAAGGGCAATCAGTGGGTTAGCTATGAGGATGGAAGCAGCATTGGAGCTAAAATGAGGCTGTTAAAGTTGCAGCATTTGGCGGGGGCCATGGTGTGGAGCGTGGATGCAGATGATTATAATGGACTGTGTGGTGAGCCATATACTTTGCTGCGCCAAATAGTTTCGGCCATAGGGGACAGCAGCCGCCTGACCACTGAGGCTACCACCACTGAGGGTTTGGGTCTGTGCCCGCAGGATGGTTTCTTTCGTCATCCCTGGGATTGCAAACTATTTCATGAGTGTCGTGATGGTCAACGTGTGAATTATGAGTGTATAGAGGGCTATTACTTTGATGAAAAGGTTAAAGAGTGCCAACTGGCTAAACTGGTCAAGTGTGAGCAGAACTTTGTGACCTGGCGACCAGGTCAGAAGCGCTATAATATGAACAATTTCCCCTTGAATCTCAAGTTGGTTATGTATTAGACACAAAAGTAAATGTTAACAAATCACAGAGTGAGAATAATTGCAGCTGTTGGAGTTGGGATCAAAACTGAGGCCGGGGGGGCAGTCCAAACTGAAGCTGACTCCTGCATTGCAGTAGTAGAATTTGGAACAGTTGTGGGGATCGCGAACATAGCCAATTTTGGAAGGCTCTGAGCAAATAAAGGCTTCTTCCTGCTCCTGCTCGGTATGAGGCTTTTGCTCCAGTTAAACCTGTAGGCGAGTCTTGACCAAAAAGCTGTTGGTTAATGGCTTTTAGTAGAGGATAGTTGCCCTGGCCGCATTTGCCCTGAAAGTCATCCGACTCTAAGGACCAAATCATTATGCCACCTAATCCTTGATCTTGGGCATATTGAGCCTTTAGGGAAAGACTACGCTCGTTCTCATAGCCCACCCATTGACGTTCTCTATAGGCAAAGGGCACCTGTTGATCCTTTTCCCATTGTTGGGTCCAATTCTGTTGCTGCATTAGCTCACAGAGCTCATTGTAACCCAAAACCCCGGGCTCTCTAGAATATGGTCCTCCTATGCCACGTCCCAAATGTCGAGAGCCGGGTATATGCTGCTCTGCGTGGGCTAAAGTAAAAGTACGTCCATAGAAGGGCACACCCAAGATAAGTTTCTCAGCTGGAGCTCCCGATTTGAGCCAAAACTTGACTATGGCATCCACATTGAGCTGGAGTTGACGTTCAGTAGAATCCTTCGAATTTGCATACAAAGGAGCATTAATTCCCACCACTTCATCCCAGGGGCCATGTAAGTCATAGGCCATGACATTGATTAGATCCAAATAGGGCACTATGGAGGGTATGTCATAGGAGATTTCTGCCGAAAACTGAGCCGAACCCACCGCAGCTGAGAGTATAAACCCAAAAGGCTCGAGTCTGTAAAAGTAATATCAAATTGATCTTAGATTTTCATCCAAAGGATAAGTTTCTTACCCTTCCTTCAGTTCCTTGAGCAACGTTACATAGTTCAAGCGATCCTCCTCCCCTTTGTCCAAACTGTGACGCTGTCCTGGATACTCCCAGTCCAAGTCAAAGCCATCAAAGCCATGACGTTGTAAAAACTTGACCACATCATCCACAAATCGTTTACGCTTATCCTTATCACCCGCCACCAGGGAGAACTTTTTAGAACCCTCATTCCAACCACCCACCGCCACTAGAGTCTTCAGAGTAGGATTCTTCAACTTTAGAGCATTGAATTTCTTGATATTATCCTTGCCATAATTATCCTCCAAGTCCAAATAGGCATCAATCACGCGTAAAGCTCCAGTTTCCTCTATACCCAAAAAGGCATACACCAAATGGGTGCACAGAAAGGGATCAATTTGCTCTACACCAAATTTACCCAAGCCAGGACGATAAACAGACCAAGTACCCTGATAGCACACCACATGCTCTGGGAAGTTAAATGTTTAGCAGCAGTACGTAGCACACACACCACATCAGAACTTACTTGAGGCCTGTCCAGAGTTCACAAATGCCATTAGCAGCGCTAGCCCCAGGACCAGGCCTGGTATATAGTTGCCTTTGCCACACATTTCTGATGATTATTAACAAAAGTTTGCACAATTGGAGGCTTTTATACCCACTTTTATCAATAAAAAAATGTATTTGCTTGGACAAAGTGTTTGCTGGACAAACAGAACACCATTAAACACTTAAGTTCGAGGTCTACTCTCTGCCTTCTTCACTGATAACACTTATAGCTAAACCTTAAACAAGCCCTAAAACTTTTTCAGCTTGGACAATTGATTGTTGCGCCTTAAAGCCATCTTACGCAGGCGACGCCAATATTGTTTGGTATTGGGATCCAGTTCATCCAAGGGTATAATACGCTCCGTATTCAAAGACCACAGCCAATCGGGATACTCCGAGTCCGCTTTGAGCTAAAATTTACATAAAATATTATAGAAAAAGCGGAGTATGTTTAGCACCTCTACACACCTTGATATCCTCGCCCGTTTTTAAATAGTTGCTGCCACACACATAGTTGACCAATTTATGTGCATCCGTTTCCACGGGTATGATCTTCTTCTCCATTATGGGTCCCAGTTTGCCCAGCTTCTTTTTCTTGGCGCCTACAAGGGGTTAAAGATTTAGTAGGTTGTATCAAGCTACACTACGGCCCTCCCACCTGCAGCAGCGGCCGGCTTGGCTGCAAAACAACGTGTCGAGGAGTTGCTCATCAAGGCTGGCAACAAGCGCTGCCTCAGCACCGTGAAAGCCACTGTCAAATTACTCATTTTATTGTTAAATTTAGCTAGTCTGGGATTCAGAATTCTAATTAATATTTGTATTTACGAAATTGTGTAATAGAATCAGCCTCTCATTTTTTATTCGATAAATTTAACAATTGGTCGATTAGGGTGACCACATTCGATTAGGCATAATAATTACACTAGCTTACAAAATAGCAATTCCTTATGTAAATCTCTCGGAGGGATGTCAATATATCGTTAGCGAATACTTGTTGAATATATGGTGTATATTTTTGTTAGTTTCGGCCACAAAAAAAGAAGGTTTTCTGAAGGCATTGTCTTGGATATTACAAGTATTACTAAAATCCATGACTAAATCCAAAAACCAAAAATGCCCTTAGGAAAATATTGTCCAAAATTATTCGATATCGATATTTCAATGAGGAGGCACCTCAGTACAGTGGTCAGAACCAAAATGCCCAAATATTGCGATATCAAAAGATAATACTAGACTAGATCCCAAACCCCACACCTACCTCTCATACTTGCCCCTTCTACGATTTTTACTTCTTCAACTTAAAGAGCTCTATTATATCAAATATCTATTTCAAAGCTTTATATATTCCGACTTAAACAAATCGGTTCAATATAACTAATTGAAAAAGAGGTGATGTATTTTCAGCTTTTCTATTACATAGCAGAACACAGAACATATTAAATCTTAAACTTAAATATACAGGTCTGTTCTCAATTCCACTTTGGTTTTCGTATAAACGTTTGAATTGTCCATTTTAGTTTTACAAATTTAAATATAAATTATAAAGGAAATCTGTGGTTACTAGATCAAGGTTTCCTTTTCTACGAATTGAATCCACTTGGCCTTGAGCTGTCGGTTTCAACTGCTTGAGTAATTCCACTTTTACTGAAACTGGATCTAGTAACCGTAGATATGAGTGTCACTTTCATATAACCTTATTAAAATAGAGTTCAACGTACAAACGTTTAAACGAAAACCGAAGTGGAATTGAGAACAGGCCTGATAATTTTGATTCATTCATTCACATTTAAAATATAAAAAAAAAACGAAAGATCCTGCTAAAGAAACTATTACAATATAAAAATCGGCACCATCATTTTGGATCAATCTTATTTTTTTACACTTGAAAAGTGTATTATAATATTCGCAATAGCAGTATACATATCTTAGGGGTCAAGTTCTGCTCACGCACCAATGCACTACAATAATAAAGGACACTGCTTATACCTCCAGCCACACACAAAATGCATCCATGAAATTTACCATGGCATTGCTTATGACCTTGAATTTCTCCCAGTGACTTCCTTTATCAATTCTATAAACTCTTTAATTTTATTTGAATTAGCCCGCCAATTTCTTAAATAAAAAACAGCTGAATTTTTTGCTGTTGCTTGGTCACACTACATTGTCTGAGCGGCTCAGGAAATTATCAAACAATTTCCGCTCCGCAAAAATTTCGAGTGTCTCGGTACTAGCTTTCTCGTTTGCTATTGAAGCAATATTAACTTGAAATTATTTCGAAAAGGGGCGAGAACGGACAGAAAGGTATAAATTACACATTAATCTATACTCTTTGAGAACAATTTGTCGTTTTTGGCTGTGGAAGCAGTCTGCGGTAAAAAAGTTCTACTCCACGAGATACGATTACGTTTGTCAGATTTCGCTCAGCTGAGTTTTGTTGTGGTTGTGCGAATGGCAAGAAATTTAATAAAATCAAAATTTGTGTTTTGGGGATGGAGCAAAATGATGCCATGATGAATGTGACAGGGATGTCTGAAGCACTTGTGTTGAAAACGACTTTGTGTAGTTCTCAAGAGCAGAAAAACTTTGTTCTATACCGGTACCCCTCCGGATGAGGCGATACCTTTTCGAAAGTTGCGAAACATCAACACACTTTTATTTAAAAGACCATACTTTGGAGGCCGAGAACTTTTAAACAGCCCACGAATTGACACAGTTTTTATTTTGTATTTTTCGTAATGACTAGTACAACTAAATACATAAAACAGAATTACAAAGCCTTTTCCCGATTTATTTTCCATAAGTTTAAAAAACCGGTGAAATTCAGCCGCCTACACCGTGGTCGGATTGTTGTACAACTTTTCCCAATTATTATACACTTGATGTCTATCAAATGCGCCAAATTGCAATTGTCTAACTACATTTTTCGAATTTATGCCGCCCAAAACAATCCAATTTGGACTCCGAGCTTTCCCAGTTTACCGTTATTAAGTGCTTGAAACTGGCTTTGTCATATTTATTTTTTATTTTATTTGGGGGTTTATATTACATTTTTTTTTTTTTTTTTTATTTATTTTTTAATTTTTTTTTATAGGGTTTTTATATTTATTTTTTATAATTTTAAATTTTTTTTTTTTAAAATTTTTAATTTTTTGGAAGCATAAATTAATTGGGGGTACCATATCTGCACAGTTCTCTTGTCTTTCCTCTTTAAATTTAATTTAATTTTTATTTTTTTTTTGGTTTTTTTTTATTTTTTTTTTATTTTTTTTTTTTTATTTTTTGCGGAGCGGAAATTGTTTACAATTCCCTGAGCCGCTCAGACAATTGTAGTGTGACCAAGCAACAGCAAAAATTCAGCTATTGTTTATTTAAGAAATTGGCGGGCTAATGCAAATAAAATTAAAGAGTTTATAGAATTGATAAAGGAAGTCACTGGGAGAAATTCAAAGGTCATAAGCAATGCCATGGTAAATTTCATGGATGCAAAATGCATGTGTGTGGCTTGAAAGTGTCCCTTATTATTGTATTGTATTGGGCTGCGAGAGCAGAACTTGACCCCTAAGATATGTATACTGCTATTGCGAATACCTAAAGATAGCAGCGGGAGCGGCTAGAGCAACGGAAACTACCACATAAAGCCGGAGGAAACACTCTATAATGTGCTATGGAGACTGCAAAGGTTCAGGTCTGTTTGGCCGTGGGCTGTAGAGGCTACGGAGGTTTGGACTCAGGTGGTGTGCACACATTGGGCGAATGGCATACCAACCACATCAACGGGAGAGCATACCGAAAAAGATTCTCAGTCACAAGTGATGCAGCGGCCGGAGCTGCCCGCATCAAAATGATTTTATTGGCCAGATTCCATGAAAATGGTTGGCGACTTGCCCACTTTGATCATCTCCACATGATTGTCCAACTCGCAGCTCTCCAAATAATTGTAGCATTGTTTTTTTTAGTCTTCTTTGCTTAAACTTTTTTCATTGCGTGCTCAATTTTCGTAGGTACTCCTGACAATTATCAAACAAGTTTCATAATTTCATGACCCCCTTCGACAATTTATCAGCTGTTTTCAAGGAAACGAGTTGGCAGGTCCATGTTTATTGTCGAAGCGAATTTCGAGTGTCTCGGTACTCGCTCAGGAAATGCGCTCTGACAATTTTTACGAGCGGATTTCCTGAGTTATTTAATTAGTAGGGGCCCCCAAAAATATTTTTGGCCCCGGTACTATGTTTATGAATTATTAAAATTAATTGTTTTTTAAAAATTAAATTTTGTTTTTTTATTTTTATCGACCCCAATAAAAAAAAAACTTATACACCCATTTTTTTTTATAGGTTTAAATTAATATGTTTTTTTTTGTTGTTTTTTTTTTATTTTTTGTTTTTTTTTTTAAAAAAATTAATTATTATAACCCACAATTTTATATTAAATGTAGGATTTGATGAACTTATTGTCAGATTTTCTAGCATTTCATACAAAAATGCCTACCCTCCGGCTGCCCTCCAATCGTACTTTGGGAAATATATGCGTCTATGGGGCGGTTATATCCATTTCGGCTGTGATGTGGATGCGTTGGAAACTGGAAGATCGGGTTAGAAATTGTGATTACTACAAATTGGCCATGCAAACTGTAAGACAGCATAAAGGAGCCGTTGCACTGCTGGGGGAACCGATTAAAGAGTCTGGATTTGATATGTCTGATCCAAATAACACCTGCAATGCAGACAAGGCACAATTTGAGGTGTCGGTGCGCGGGAGCAAGGATAAAGGTGAGAACTGTTGCTGAATTTAGAAGAGTGAAAATAAACCTTTCGAATACATTTACATAGGAACTGTGTACTTCTGGGCCTCCCATGATAAGGAAAGAGGCTGGCTTTTAGATCGCTTGGAATTGGAAACCAAAAAAATCCAGAGAAACGTTTTTTGCTTAAGAAATCTATGGATGAATATAAGCTGCCATTGGGAAATTTGGAAGAGGCTCAGGCGTATCTTAATAATACACCAGCTCAGGAACCAGAGACTTTGAAACACCACACAGAAGGGGAAGAATCACCTCCAGCTTACTAAAGAGACGGGTTAAAAATCAAAATTCTGGGTTTAATTTAATTTATTCTTATTAAATAAAGTAAGGTAAAGTTAAATAATAAACTAAATGAGAGATATAATAATAAACTGGAAATAAATATCAATCAGAATTGGTTTTCAGAAAGAGGGCGTTTGTCGGCGATGGAAATATTTTTCAACAGTAGTTTAAGAAAACATGAGAAACGAATTTTGCCCAATTGTATCAATGCAGCTGTCAAAAAACAATATTCATTTGACATAGCTCAGATTTTTGGAGCAGTGCAGAGAACAGTCAGAACCCAGAAGAGGTATTTTATATATTTTTTTAAATTTGCCTACCTAGACGACACCAAGCTTATAGCGCTGGACCGTTTGAAAAAGTTCCCAGTTTTAAAGTTGCTTAATTTATTGAAAAAACACTATTCACTTACAGCAACGACCGTCTCCCTCATATTATGTCAAAGGAAATATTAGCCAAAAATATTTTCTGGGCAAAAGGTCTAAATTTGATCAGTGGACCCCTTTCAATATAGTTTGGAGCGAAGAACTTTTGGATCCGATTATCTGGGCACATACCCGTGAAATTATGTTAGATGCGTTATCTCAGAATCGAAATCAACGACTCTTTGAAAGAAAAATGAATAGTGTGACACGAATCTACAAAGACCTCGATGAATCAGTAGGTAGTAGACTGCTCCAATTGGAAACCAGAACGGTATCATGGGTGCTGAAAGCAAGATGCGACATGATCTGGCTGAACGGAAATAAATACACTTTACAACAAGGTGGAACGAACATTTGTGAGCTTTGCAACACCAACGAAATCGAGATGCCCAATTCTATCCGAGTATAGATTGCTTTTTTTCGGAAATTGCTTTTTTTAGGCGAAAGAGAAATTTTTGTTTTGCTAAACCATTTTTTTTGAAATGGGAGGAATTAATTTAATTTTTTTTTTTTTCCATTAAAAAACGAAAAAAAATATTATTTTAATAGTTTTATTTTGTTTGTTTAATATATTTTTTTTTTTATTTAATAAGTGGGAGTAGGGGGGTGGCGCCCCCACCCCACCACTTTTTTTTTTCTCACCAGCGGGGGGGGAGTTTTTTTTTTTTTTGGGGGGGGGGGAAGTTGTCAACAATAATAAAAAATAGTTGATAGTTAGCGACCTTTCTAAATCGTAGAATTTGAGTATTGCGGGCTCGAGGTCAAGTAAAACACACAGATGTGTATGCTGTTTTTCCAATATATTTCAGTTGCTCCTCGGCAACCATCTTCAGGGACACTACAAAACAATTTCCAATTACAATGTAACATTGACTTAATACAAAAAACACAAACTTTTTTACATACATTGTTTTACACGTCTGTTCCGTTCGGCGTGGAGTTGGATACTGAGTTATTGTTTGGTCAGTAAGTGTCTGTATAGGTGCGCGCAGTTCTCTGTGTCCGATTTGTAGTTAAGCCTTTTGTCAGTGTGTGTGTCTATAATATACAACATCTCAAGAGTGAAGCGTTTGCTGTAGTGGTTTTCTTGCTGTAGGATTGTTGTTGCTTCAAAATTCGGCGAGTGCGCGCTCTCCGTACAGTGTGTCGCAAGCGCCGTTTTTTGAATGGTGGTTTGATGTCTGAGTTTGTAGTCTGATTTGTGTTGAGATATCCTAGTTCTAAGTTTAGATTTTGTTGTACCAATGTACAATTTGTTGCAGCTGTTTTTTCCATCTCCATTACATGGAATCTTGTATATCACATTGCTCCTATCGAATGTGTCTACTTTGGACTTCGTCTTATTGAAAAAGTTCTTCATTGTGTTCTTTGGTTTGTGGGCTAGCTGTATATCTTGCTTATTGTAGCAGTCAGAATGGGCGAAACGTTCTGAAAGTTGTGGAACATATGTGAGCGACTTGTAAATTTTGGGTTGTTGTTTATTTTTAGCTGTTGTTTTCCGTTCTTGTCTATTAGAGATTTTATGATGTTCCTTGGGAAGTCATTGTCTGTCAAAATTTGTTTTATTTCCGATATCGTCTCTTCGTGATAAATTTCGTCACTTATGTTCAGCATCCGTTGAATACAACTCTTTGCTGTATTTATCACCATGTTCTTGGGATGTTTGGAAAAATAGTTAATTATTCTGCCTGATGCTGATGGCTTTTTGTACCACTTAATTTTTAGTTGGTTGCCATGTCTGTTTATTGTAGAGTCTAAGTATGGTAGTTTGTCATCCATTTCCAGTTCTATGGTGAATTTTAAATTTCGGTGGAAAGAGTTTAATGCGTCAAGTGTGTTCTGAACCTCGTCCTCTTTCGTGATGGCAAATAGATCGTCAACATATTTCGTAAGTAATCTTGGAGGGTACTTGAGTTTGTTGATTGTGCTGTCCAGGAGTTCCTCCATCACGATGTCCGCTACAACCGGGGATGCTGGAGATCCCATTGGCATTCCCTTTAATTGCGTGTATATTTGGTCCTCGAATTTAAAATACCTATTTTCTACTATACAGAATCTTAATATTTCCATAAACAGCTGTTTAGGTATTTTCGTATACTCTTGTATTTTTGTCCATTTTTGTCCTATAGTCTCCAAAGCTAGTTCTACGGGTATGCTCGGGAATAAAGAGACTACATCGAAAGATATTAATTTTTCATCGTCACATATATATGTATTGTTCGTGCGTTGTTTGAACTCTATCGAATTTTTAACGTTGTATGCTGAGTCCGCTGTAAGATTCTTCAAAATTTTAATTATGAATCTACAGAGGCCATGCGAAGGTGCACCGATTGAAGAGCAAATTGGTCGAAGCGGGGTTCCTTCCTTGTGGATTTTTGGGAGTCCGTATATCCTAGGTGGTAGCGCAGTGCTTGTCATAAGCTTATTCCTTTCGGCCTTTGAAATAAGCTCTAGTTTGAACAGTTTGTCCACCAAATTGTTATTTTTAGTCTGTAGTCTTGTCGTCGGATCTTGTCTTAATTTTCTATATGTGCACATGTCCCCTAATATATCTATCATTTTCCTCCTATAGTCGTCTTTTTCTAGTGCAACAGTTTTGTTTCCTTTGTCAGAAGTCAAGATCAGAATATTGTCATTTTTCTTCAGAAATTTACGTGTCTGTTCCACTGTGTCAAGTATTGCTCGATCTCTTGTGCTTTGTTTGTTCTTGGTTTTGGCATCTTTCACCAGCAAAGAGAATCTGGTCCGTGCTGACTCTTGTGTCCCTGAAGATGGTTGCCGAGGAGCAACTGAAATAAATATATTGGAAAAACAGCATACACATCTGTGTGTTACTTGACCTCGAGCCCGCAATTTTTTTTTTATTAAATAATTTATATATTAATAATTTTTATCACCAATAATTCTCCGACTGACGATTTGATAGTCATAGCCGTATTACCTTATTAAAACTCAACATCTCTGTGAAATATTGTATGCTTTTTCAAACCATCTGTTATTTGATTTTTAATAAAGTTTTTATTATTATTATTATTATTCTTATTAAATTTGACTATTCATCAAGCAGCTTTAAAATGTTTATTGTTATTTTACAATAAGTACAAAAATTTGGTTAACCGTTTTGTAGAAAATGTTGTAAGAATGCTTGGAAAACGGTTTTTTTATTGTTTAATGTTTAACTGTGGCTGGGTTTGGGGGGTTGAAGTGGGGACTCTTAGACTAGTTTAGTTAAGAATAATACACACACAAGACCAAGTTTGGATTAAAAACCGCGTTTAATGGTTCCTGGTTCTTGTTTTTTTTTTTGTTAAACGATAAAGGCGACAATTGGTGACCGACTGCAAAGCTCAGCCAAGTCCAAGTTTTTAATTGAATCATCTCTCTGTTTTGTATATATAAATATGTTTATCATCATGCCGTTTATATAAATGTTTGCGTATATGTAAGCCAATTACAGACATTGAATTTGTTTATAATAAAGCGCTAACATCTTATCCTCCTCGCTACTTTACTCTCTTGGCCATTGCAAGTGGAAGACTAGTGGGTCTTTTACTCAATCCCATACCCATTTGGGTCATTTCTTCCGCTTGCTGCTCTGGGTCTTATTGCGTTTTCAGCTCCTTGCCAATGCTATAGGACACTATCTTGCTCCAATCAATTTTGGTTCTGGTTATGGGCAATTGGCGACGCATTGCCTTGAATGTGGTATCCGACATGGTCTGATAGTTCTCCGAAATGGCCAGCTGATATTCATTTTCAGCCTCCTCAATGAGATGTATAACATCCTTGGCCAATTGCTGTTCATTGGTTATAACCACACTCTCGCGACATTCCTTGGATGAAACCAATTGGACATTGCCATCCTCGTAGTAGTGTACCTGCACTTTCAATACCCCCTTCAGTTCGGCTGAACCGCTGCCCGTTTGGAAGCTGACATGCCATTGGGAACGCCATCGTCCATTCCAGTAGTTTTTGGGCTGGAACTGATGGTCCTCAATGCAAATGGTTAGAGTAATCTGATTCCCCTGCGATTTGCCAAAAACAGAGCTGACCTAAAAACAGGTAGAAAATAGTTTAAAGCTTAACCCAGTGGTTGGTAGGGACTATGCTTACTCCATGCCTATAATGATTGGCAGTGTAGGCTAAAGTCTCCATATCCAAAGCCGCACGCCAGGGTTCTGCATTGGCATCTGCCTCCACATCCTGGTAGTCGGTGGCCTCTTTCCTTAGATGATCATACTTGAAGGTTTGTTTAGTGCGCGGCTCATAGAAGCGTCCATTACCTTTAATTTAAGTTTCTTATCAGTTTTCTCTGACTCATCTGCCCTTATTTGGTCTTTACCTACCCAAATCATTGTATTCCGATATTATAGCATTATGCTCGCTGCCCTCTATGCGCACCGGCGTCAACTGATCCTTGTTGTATTGTGAGAAGGCATGGCTGGCCCCATCCTTTAGCAAAGCATCATTCTTCAGCAGCTCGCGCACATCATTGAACACCTCATTGAACTCGCCGGGCGGTGCATGTAGTATAAAATCGGACACAATGCGCACCTTTTCGGCATCTGTTATCTGTGTTTGTTCCATAATTTAAGCTGGGATTATATTGCTTTCGGGTGATTCACGAAAAATTTCTTCTTTCTGGGCAGGGGCCGCGGCGGGGCAGTGGCAGGCAGAGGCAGTGGGCAGCTTCTTTTGTTGTACGTTTGCTACGGAAGGCTTCTTAAAGTGTGCAGCAGTGTAAGCAGGCGGCGACTTAGGGAATTCGCATTGGTTTTTCGTTGTTTCTGGATCAGACTGCTGGCCAAGATTACCTCAAAATCAACTATACAACCCAACTATACAATATTATAATGATGACGATGTCGAAAATTTATCAACTATCGAAATAGTGGACAGTGTGACCAAACTCGGGAGGTTATTCAAATATCGATATTTTTTTAGATCCGTTAGGAAAGGGTGTCACTTTTAGAGGCACAACGGACTGCCGAAAAGATAATTCAAATGAATTATATAATAGATTACTTATTGTTGTTACAGGCAGAGACAAATCTTCTATGTAGAATTGGCTGTGATTACACAGTTCTACAAATTCAGACCTTTTATGTGAGTATCCAGAGAATCTTTAACTAATTCCTGCGCTCCTACTCATACTGATTACGAATTTGTATGTCAAAGCCGTATCTTAGTTTCCGATTCCAAAATATTCTTGCCGTTCTAGAAATTTTGACCACGTAGCTAAGCAAATGGTCATCACAACAGCCTTAAGACTACGAGAAACCAATGACTGGAACAGGGGCAATTCGGGACACGCTACCATACTCGAAGACCACAAACGACGTTCGAAAAATTTTTCGACGTCTATATCCAAACCCGTAACGATTGGCACAAACTGCCCCACAGCAGAGCTAACGCCATTAACGAAAAAGTAGGAGGGGGAGCTTTTTTCTCCCAACCTAGATTTGAACTTATCGTTCCGCCTGCCTAACCACTGTAGTGTGTACCAAGCAGAGGTGGTAGCCATCCAGGAGGCTGCCACCTACCTTAGCACACTCACGGTCAAGGAAGGAAATGTTTTCAAATACTCTGACAGTCAAGCCGCCCTCAAAGCACTTGACTCTCATACAAACAATGCTAAAACACTTACTAAATGTCGATTATCGCTCAACGAGATCGCACGACATTTTAGTATACACCTTATATGGGTACCTGGACACCGCAACATAGAAGGTAACGAGTCTGCGGACAAACTGGCCAGAATAGGAACCTCCATCGAGCTCCTTTCAGAGAGGAGCACTATAGGGATGCCAATAGCGACATTTAGGCTTCACGCTCTAGCTGAAAAATCCTTCGTCTCGCACAATCGGTAGAAAAACCTTTCTTCCTGCGCAGTAGCGAGGCTTACGTGGCCAACATTCGATCAAAACGTACAAACCTCCGCGAAAGTTTTCGGGTTCGGGTTCACGGAGCGGGTTCAGTAGGTCGGTAACCTAGGCTCGAACAGAGGTTCAGGAATAATTTTGTTTTTGCCAATTCAAAAACAAGAATATAAATCGGAACAACCTTATTCAATAAGAGATGTTTTGTATATAAAATCTCGCTTTGTTTAATTAGTTTATGAATAAAACAAATTTAACTGACCAAAAAAATATGACAATTCGAAATTTAACATGTGCGACTTTTTTAGTTCTTTACTATGATAGTTTACCCAAAACATTGAGAGATAAGAATTGTTTGGCAATCTTTGAATTCCTCCAAAAGAAGCTAAGAAAATCGTTGATTATGTATTTGTCAGAATTCTTTATTTTCTAGATCCTAAGTTAAAGATTCCAATTCATGTTTATAAGAATATGAACTTGGGAAGAACCATTGATGATTTTATTAATTAGTCCCTTTTTACGATTATACAATTTAGCACTTTGTCTCTTTGCAAGAAGTTTTTGTTCTAAAGACAACATATTAACTTTATTAGATCCAAAAAAAAGATGTAAGAATTGGTATTATAGTTAAAGTGTGAGATCGTTTTTCTAAGAACTTTCAAAATATGTACGTTCAAACCTTAAAACATCAATACAAGAACCTGTTTGCTTGCATCGGCCTTTTTGATGTGGAATTGATCCTTGTTCTGGTGAAAGTAAAACGAAAAACTTTTTCGGATTCAAGCTTTTTGGCTAGTGAAATTAAAAGTATATTGCAAATTTGACATTAAAAATAAAAGCTACCCACGAAATAAAGTTAAATCATAATTTTTGGTCAATTTAAGATGTTTTCTTCCTCTTCTTCCTTTTTTGCGAACACTTTCTTAGAAAAAGGAAAAATTCGTGGTTTGAATTTCACATTGCGGATGCTCCGAACAGTTCGAAAGTCATTTCTCAATCGATAGTAGTCTATCGTTGTCAAAAGAGTCCATTAAAAAGTGATAATTTTATACAAAATCGAGTTAATTCTGGCATCTGACCAATAATTTTAATGTGATGGCAACTCGGGAGATATAATTTGGGCGATTGCATTTCGGAATAATATTATAATTGAATTTGTTTAATCTGCAATTTTGAGCTGTGAATTATCCTAAAGCGCTGCGTTTTCTGTAATTATTATTGAATAATTTTTTAATGAACCGAACGCTTTTCATCTTTTTTCGCTCCGGTTCAGGTTCAGGTTCGACTTC
>JAEIFU010002702.1:0-39434 GCA_018904235.1 Lordiphosa stackelbergi
GCTTGTACTCTTTGATCGTTGCTCGCTCGTTACCATGGCTGCCAATCTAGCTATTTTTCCCACAAGATATATATATAAATATGGCTAGCTCAAAATCCGGAAACTATTCAGTTTGGCCAAATTCTGCAGCTCCAGCTAATTATTAGATATAGTTTTGTTGCCAATATAAATTAATCTCTGGTCAATTCTTAGCATATTTAACAGGAGATATCTGGTAGGAAAAATAGCTAAATTAGCAAGCCATGCTCGTTACTCGAGGTAAAAAAAAAAACAAAAATAATTGTTAAATTTGTTTAAATTAATAGAAATGTATGTTTTGTGTAAGCTCAGTAGGCCTGTGTGTTTTCCGTCTCTCGTGTTGTTTACCTGTATAGGCATGACCCTTACAGATATTCAGTTGATTCCGACTGTTCACAGCGTAAACAGCAGCTAACAAAAATCTAAAATATTAACAAAAAAAAACCAAATTTAAAACAAATTGAAACTTTTTTTTTCTGTTTTGTTCCCTTTGATTTTATACACACTTCACTTAAGATGAACAGCGACTCGCCCATCTTTTACAATGCTGAGACAGTGCGTCGTGTGCTTAGCTGGCCGCTGGTGAATGAGGCCGTCGAGGCGGCTCTGGTTGCTGTGGTGGGTCGCCACACCACCGAGGCTGGACCATTCCATCGCTCCTCGGATACCGTTGGCAGCTATGTCAAGCAGCCGAAGCGCAGCTTCACCCAAGCCGGGAATGATTCACGCAAGGTTCTGCTGACCATGCCCGCTTTTGTGGGCAATTACAATTTGACTGCAGACGGTTGTGGCGGCGATGCCTCCAATTTGCCTCACTCCACGTTGGGCTGTAAGCTGGTCACCTCGTTTAATACCAATCAGGATTTGGTGCCACCGTTGCCCAGCGTCCAGGCACACATTGTCCTTTTCAATATACACACCGGAGAGCTGGAGGCATTGATGGCGGGCACCGATATAACCACCTGGCGCACCGTGGCTGCCTCTTTGGTGGCCACCAAGTATTTGTATTTCCGTCGCTTTGGTCCACGTGCAGAGCACGAGCGCAGGATTGTGGCCGCTGTCATTGGATGCGGTGTGCAGGGCCAGATGCATGCCCGAGCCTTGTGTGCCAATTTCAAGATTAAGCAACTGAATCTATACAATCGCACCGAGACCAAGGCCTTGTTGTTGGCCAATAATATGCGTGCTGAGCAGGATAAGAATTCCGATACAGACATCATTGTGTGCAGCACTCCGCGTGAAGCTGTGGAAAATGCCGATGTCATCTGTGTGGCCACCTATTCCAAGGAGGCGTTGATACATGCCGCTGATTTGCGCGTTAAGCGTTCGGTGCACATTAATGGTGAGTGTTTCCTCAACTAATTTGAAGGAAAGAAGCCAAGTGTAAGTGAAAGATAGAGTTAACTTTTGACAAAAGACGCAATGCAGTTGAGATTTGATCAAACTTTCTAAGAAGACTTTGAAATCTCTTGAAGTTTGAGGACAAACCAACCGTCGATGAAATCTGTAGCGATTTCTGTAACCCCCCGCAGGAAAAGTATTCAATATAATAGTTACAATTGGGAGCTATTCAGTTTAAAGAGAGGGTTGAAAATATTCTACCAATTTGTGTCCCCCGTATACCCCACAAGGCGAATCGGGAATTCAAAGCCTCAGAGGCGTGATAATATAATATTCTAGTTTGACTATCGTACGTTTTAGTAGACTGTCTTGGAAAATAATATTTAGGGCAAGGCAGCCAACCAACCCTTGAATTTAACACCCAAAAAACCGTCCGGTTTGGGTTTTGGTTTGGACGAACCGGACCATGAACCGAACCCTAATATTTTTTATATATTTAAGTCCTGAACCTGGACCGGACCCCCCGCTTTTTCAAAAAATTAGGTTCGGTTCAACATATTATGTAGTTCTTCCAACGACACTTACAGGGAAATATAGAAATTGCTTGTAATCTCTTTCTCCAATCCTGCGACATTTCTCTAGTTCAGATTTATACTATCAACGTCAAGAATGAAGCGAATTAGGATCGAACAGAGAACTTTCGAATGACAACTGCAAAGCAATTGATTTTCTGGGGACTCTGTAATAACAGTTTGTTGTGCTGCAAAAACTCCAAATTTAGTGAATAACGAATTTTTTTACAGAATTTTAGTTTGACATTAGTATACTGCTCTATAGAGTTCCCATACTTCTGCGAAGTCACACTATATAAAATCTTTTTGCTCGACTGTGTGACGCGAAAATGAGCGAACGTTTACTAACAATTAAAGATTTATGTATTCAGAGTTCTTTAAAGAAGCTCCACCTAAAATCGTTTGAATTAAAAACTTCAGAATTCACAATTACTACTACTGTACTAAGTGATTTTAATTCCTCTGGCTTTTCTTTTCAATAAACGTTCCTTTATTATAAGCTCAGTGCCCCGAGTTTTTAACTAATTCTTAAAGAGATTCTTAATTCACTTTTAAATGAATCAACTTTTGATTGCAAAGAAGAGAAGTTTATAAAAACCATAGAAAGGAATGAACAAATTGACTTAACTATAATTGCTGTTCCAGCAACTCAGGTATCAGGTTGAACGGGCCTTTTCAAAACTGAAGTTTGATTTTTCTGATCTAAGAGGTAGTGAAGGTAGGTAAACACCTCCTAGAAGATATAATGCTCATTAACTTTAACTTAGCAGTAACTAAAGTAGCATTATTGAAGTATAGAATATTATTTGAACAAATTAGTATTTATAACCGGAAACTATTCTGTTCAAGTTGTTGTTCAAGTGAACCGAGGTTCGAACCAAAACCTTGGGTTCAGGAGTTTCAAGAACCGGTCCGCGAACAGAACCTTAAGTTTTACAACGGGTTCGAACCCCCGGACCGAACCTTCTGCAAAATTTTACTGGTTTGTAGCCCTGATTAGGGATACCATTTACGCATTTTGAAAGGTCTTAAGCGATAGTTCGCATTGAAATTCTTATTGCATTTCTTATTGCAATTCTTATTGGTTAGCAATGGTTAATGCGAGACGGACATATTCCCTAACGCACTCAGAGGGCAAACAGCTAACTAATTTCTGACAGAAACTCAGTCGACTGCGCTAACGTTTAGTCTATATCAGAATCAGCCAAATGGAGAGGACAAAAAAGTGTGCTTGTGTTGGTGAACAAGAAAGCTATTTCCAAACTACAGCCGTTTTACTTGAAATTCAGTGTTCACCAAATCATACAACCATAAGTTCGGCTCGCGTTTACATAAAAACACGACTGACTTCGGCTCCTGGTAGCTATGTCTGGTCGGCTCTGGTTTATTTATAATATATCACCAAAATTTCTAACTAACTTCGTCATTTTGAATTTCATCACTTATATGTATATATTCTTTAATTAGATCGCGGATTCTTCTAGGATGAATCTTAAAACTAACAGGCCTGTTCCGGTTTTCTTTTTCTTCTTAATTGGCCATTACAACCGAAGGTCTGGGCCTCTGCAAGTAATGCTCTCCAGTCGCTTCTGCTCCGTGCGAGCTGGGACCAGTTGGTCACACCAAGCTTGGCAAGGTCTGCCCGAAACTGGTCATCCCATCTTAGTCGAGGTCTCCCCTGCTTGCCTCTTCCTCCATAGTCAGCCGCCTTCGAATAATAAGCTTTCCTTACTGGAGCTTCTTCGTCCATCCTGGTGACATGTCCTAACCAGCGCAGCCGCTGTTGCTTTATGCGCTTGACCAGACAGGTGTCTCCATAGAGCTCATACAGTTCGTCATTATTTCGAATGCGGAAATCATCGCCAACTTTCAAAAGGCTTTTATGTAAATCCTCTTCTTTCGTTCAAACACGCCAATCGCCGCTTCATCCGCTGCTGTCATTGTCCATGCTTCTGCGCCGTATTGCAGGACTGGGATGATAAGCGACTTGTATAGCGCTAATTTTGTTCTTCGCTTGAGGTCTCTGCTCTTGAGCTCCCTACTTAGCCCTTAGTAGCTTCGGTTTGCAAGAGTGATCCTTCGTCGGTTTTCCAGGCTGATGTTGTTGTCGCCGGTTATCGCCGTTCCGAGGTAAACAAAATCCTCTACAACTTTAAAGTTGTATTCTCCCATTGTAACAGATTGTCCAAGACGCAAGGACTTTTTGTCCGCGGTTACTAGGTATTACGTCTTGTCCTCATTTACCGCTAAACCCATAAGTTCAGACTGCCTCTCAATCTCTGAAAACGCCCTGCTTACCGCCCGTTCGTTTTTGCCGATGATGTCGAGATCATCGGCATATGCGAGCAGCATAAGATCTGTATAGCGCATGTGGGCACCGGCGCAGTATAAATTCCATCGGTAGATTGAAGAAGTCGCACGATAAGCTATCGCCCTGCCTAAAACCTCTTTTGGTATCAAATGGTTCGGATAGGTTTTTTTCTATTTTGACGGAGCTTTGTGTACTTCTCAACGTCATCATGCAAAGACGAACGTACTTTGCTGGTATACCAAGGGTAGACAAGGCTTCAAAAACCTTGACCTTATCGGCGTGTCGAAGGCTGATTTATAATCAACAAAAAGATGGTATGTGTTGTCGTAGGTCTTCTCCAGGATTTGTCGTAGTGTGAATATCTGGTCTGTGGTGGATTTACCAGGTCTAAAGCCACTCTGATAAGGTCCAATCAGTGTGTTAATAAGCGGCTTAAGACGTTCACAAATAATGCGCGACAGAACCTTATATGCAATGGGAAGGAGACTGATCCCGCGGTAGTTGGCGCAAACTGCAGGGTCTCCTTTTTTAAAGATTGGGCATAGAACACTTAAATTCCAATCGTCGGGCATGCTTTCGTCAGACCAAATACGGCAAAGAAGTTGGTGCATGCACCTTACCAATTCTTCCCCTCCAGCCTTGAACAATTCAGCGGGCAGCTCATCAGCGCCTGGTGATTTATTGTTCTTTAGCCTTTGTATGGCCAAACAGACTTCCTGTTGGGTCGGCGGGTCTATACTCTGTGTTGTCGATTGGTGGCATCGCTACTTCTCTAGAGGCGGCATCATGTTCATCATCGCCTCCCAGTAGGTTGGATAAGTAGCTTCTCCATTTGTTAAGCGCCAAATCTCGTACTACTTATGACCATGTTCCGGCCTGCAGCAAAGTCTATTAGCCTCTCTCCGTTACCGGAGGTTGTTTCATGAAGGCTAAATCGTCCGACTGTCGAACCAAAGACTCCTTCTCTCCCGATTTTTGCGTTAAAATCGCCTAGCACGATCTTTATGTCGTGATCGGGGCAGCGCACAGTGGGCGAAACGGCCGTTCTAGCGTGTCAAAATTAATATTTTCCAAAGTAAATGAGATAATCGCAATCTGTTTTTTTTTCTCTTAAAGGTAGAAATAAAAGGAATAAAATTAAGTAAAAAAAAGTTTTAAATAAGTATTTTTTTATTTTTAAAATTAAAAAACAAAAATTTTCTTTTTTAATTCAAAAAGATTCCACAATTTAAAAAAAAAATAAATAAAAGAAATGTAAATGCTTGTGGCATCAAAATCTGGAGAATGGCCGCTCTGAGTGCAATGGGCCGCAAGCGCTGTTTTTGGGGTATTAACTCTCGGCCACGTACATATTTTCAAACCTTAGTTCACGCACATGGTGCCTGGCCAGACCTCCTATGTATTTGAATGCATTTGTATGGAGAATAAGGGTTCAAGCTATTGAATTTTTAGCTCACGTAGGTAATTAATTTTTATTTCTTACCTTTTTATTTCGTTTTGACATAGAATCAGCTACCTGTAAGAGGAAAAATATACCTGAAAAAATTTCGAAATGTAGAAAAAAAAAAATTTTTTTCGTTCATTTTTTTCATTTATTATAAGCCAAAAGAAATATGTTTGAACAAAAGAAATGGAATGCTAATGGGTTTTATTGTGAAATATGATACGAAATATCTTTATGTATTTGAAGATTTTTTTTTTGAAAATTATGAGAACTGTATGATCGATTTTTGAGTGTTGCTGGCAGACAGCATTATTACATTTGCAGCAGTAAAAACGAGTTTTGCGACGCACTTTATCGCCTTGTTGTAAACAAATACGACAATCTTTTCGGCCAGTGAGTGTATCAGGACCACTACGGTTAGCAACAACACTAACAGGAATATTTATTTCTCTGCCGAAAAACGATTCAAAAGCCATACGAGTCGTAGGCTGTGCGAGAATGTGTGGATTATTCATGCGATTTTCAATATTTGCGAGAACCAATGTTTTGGAAAGCGTGTTCAAAAATGTGTGCCTTCCGTCTTTTTTTAGTGGTGCCTCCATTCTCTTTGCAAATGATATATGTTGCCAATGCCATTACATCAATAATGTTACAGAAAAAAGCTAATGTCCAGCGTCTGGTTGGCCGTTTTGTTGTATAATGCGTAACCATTTGATCCATAGAATCAACGCCAGCCTTAGTCGAATTATAAAACAAAATCGCTTCGGGTTTCAATGCTTCGCCTTCAATATTCTTTGTGTAATGAACGGTTGATAGTAAATTTACTGCCCTATTCTTTTTTTGGCACATAACGGCAAAGTGCAACAAGGTTTTCATAGAAACCAAACACAGATGAAAGGACTGGCCGTTTGTCATTCTTCTTCACTTCTTTTGGAAGACATCTTTTGTTTGAACGAATAGTGCCAACAAATGCGATGCCAATTGCAGCCAATCGTTTAGTACCGTCCAATGTTGTGAAAAAATTATCGGCTACCATTGTTCTGCCGCTATTGGTGTAACGATTTGCAAAATGCATCAACACATTTTCGCCTTGATTCACCTCTCTCTGTGCTCCTTCTTCTTTTCCAGTGTATAATTTTCCTTGTAGGGGAAATTTTGTTTTCGAATCGCATGCCCACCATACTTTTATTCCATATTTTGCTGGCTTTGATGAAATATATTGTGTAAATTTAGTTCGGCCACGATATGGAAACAACTGCTCATCGACGGTTACATTTTCATATGGCTCATAATATCGGGCAAGATTTTCATTGAGAAAATGCCATATAATAACACACACATGTATGCATGTAAATACATGCGAGCGTGTGTTCTATGTGAACATATGTGGCATGCGAGACAGAATATGTAATAAAAGAGAGGTAAAAACTCACATATAATCATCAAAACACACTGTATTCCATACATTTCCATACAAAATACATAGGGGTCTCGCCAGGCACCATGTGCGTGAACTAAGGTGTACTTTTTATATCCTCAATTTTAGGAGGGTACCTGGAAGCACGTTCCGATATCTCAATTATAAGTATATTAAATTAATGCTCAAAAACAGAATATGCCTGGCCAGAACCATGTGCGTGGCCGAGGGTTAATGATGCTGCGTTTTTTACTGTCTGCCTTGTGTCCAGATAGTCTTGTCTTAAGTTTGGATTTTGTCGTTCCAACATATATTTTCTTACATATATTGGTCCTGTCTCCAGCGCATGGTATTTTGTATATTAAGTTATGATTGTCCAACGTTGATATTTTGCTCTTCATGTTACTGAACAATGCAGCCGTGGTGTAAGGAATTGTGATCTGTTCCTTGTCATATAAGTCCGCTTTGGCCATTCTTTCCGAGTAATGTGGTATGTAAGTGACTGACTTGTATGTTCTGGTCTGTTCCGTATGTGTTTTTATGGTTTCCTTTCCAATGTCTTTGTTGATAAATTACTTTTCAAAACACTCTAAAAATATGATATACAACACAGCGAAAAATCTTGCAAAGCGCATAATTGACACTAGTGATCCAATTTTTCACAAAGACAATGTAGGGATAATCAAAGAATGATTTCCCTCAGAGCATTATCAAGACGATCATACTTGATACTTGGCTTAACGTTCTCTCTACCCAACAACGCTTTCCATGAATAGTTGATAGCTATTTTGGACTCTTTCAGTTTCTCCTTGATATGCTCCGTAAAAGACATATTTGCTGACAAGAGAACTTCCAGGTACTTGTATCTTCCGACTATTTCGAGTGGAACACCCTCCATGTTCCAGGTTTCATTTCGAGCCCATTGGCCTCCACCTGCCCTGACGACCATTAGCATCGATTTCTCCGTATTGATTTGCAGACTCCACTGGTAACACAGTACTCCGTGACTTTGTTGATCATTTGTTGAAGCATGTGCGGACTGTCGGCCATCGGCATACATTAGCGTCTTAATAGTTTGGCCCGCTATTGTTACTCCTCCGGGCAGGTTCTCAGTGATATCGTCAACATATAATGAGAAGCGTAAAGGACTCAATATGCAGCCCTGTCTGACTCCAGTATTGGTTACAAACCAATCCGAAATTGTGGTTCCATCCCACATTGAACATTTTATTCATACATATCAGAGGCTTGATTATATAATACTCGAACGCTTTAGCAGGCTCCAGGTCAGTAAAACATGGACCAATGAGTATTAGAGATTAAATGTACACTGCCTCTCGTTCTTGAGTGGTGATAAACGATAGTCCGCATTAAGATTCTTATTGTCCGTAGGAAAATCAAATCTTCTTAGTGCTAGAAGTAAAGGACTTAGTTGGATCTTCCAATTTGGAAGCACTAATTACTATGACGATTACTTAGAAATTTATCATGGTAGTTAATAAAGTATTTTAAGAACTGTTCTAATCCTCTCTTTCTATTTCTTTTAGCCGTTGGCGCTGGCGTGGTTCACTTTGGCGAGGTGGCCTCCGATATTTATGAAGAATCAATGGTTTATGTGGACTGTGAGGAAAATGCTGAGGCGGAATTGGAAGGTCTACCGGCACCCATAACGGATGAGCTGGGCTCTGTCATACTTTCTGGCCATTATCCGGAACGTTCGGCTGTATCCATTTTTCAGTCGATGGGTGAGTAGTGTGTTGTTGGTTGGCTGTGGCAGGTGGTAAATATTTATGCGTGTCCCTTTTTCCCCCAGGTATGGCCTCTGAGGATGTTTGCGTGGCTCAGGCCGTACAAAATGCTCTAATGTCGGGCACGAAATAGGCGAAACGTTAACCCTTTGCAAATTATTAATTTTATACACATTGTGATAAAGGCTCCATATACACACACACACACACATATCAAAACGGCAGCGGAAACAAACACCTTGTGATACAAGTTCAAATTAGTTTAAATTAAAGCCTTACACATACATAGAATGTAACACAAAACAGCAAAATGTATAAGCGGAATATACAACTGCCAACTGGATGCATTTTCCCAGCAAAAACTTTTATTGGGTTTACATTTTATTCGTTTTGATTTATTATATATATATATACTTACACGATCTAAGTACACAATGCAAAAAAAAAAATGGCTTTGACACAACTATTTCGGGTTTTGACAAAGGAGACTTAAAACTAACAAATGAGTTTTTGTAATACTTTCTCGTTGGGGTTAATAAATAGATGCAAGTGGTGTGTGTCCTTAAGGGCTAGCAAAACTGTGGATGAGTGTAGTTTGTAGTTGGCTGCCAGCATTCCTCTTCCTCCCTCTCTTTAGTTGTTCTTCTTCTTGGGCTTCTTGGGATTGCGAGATCTTGACTTGGCCTTGCATAAAGGACAAATGGGTGCATTCCGATGGATTTGCTGATGGCAAGAGAGACATGACTTCATGGGTGGCGGTTGCTGACGGAGATTCACATTGAAATCGGAACGAAAGGAGGGATGATGTCCCATGCCTATGGAGGGGCTTTGCTGCAAACGATTTGTGGGCGGCGGTGGTGGCGGTGGAGCTGAGAAATCACCTTTGCCCAGGCGCACTGCGGCCGCCGCCGCCGCCGCAGCAGCTGCTGCCCCACCAGGCGGTGGTGCTGGCGGCATAAAAGCATGCCCGGGCCCACCGCCACCTGAGCCGCCTCCACTGCTATTGCCGGAATTATTGCCAGCTCCAGTCCCGCTGGTTGCTACCGAACTGCCCGCGGAAGGCAAAGCAGTTACTGTGGCCTCTGGCATTAAGGGATGACGTGCATGTGGCCGGGCCAAAGAATTGGTTTGATTTACCGAAACAGCGGCTGCTGCTGCGGCTGCAGCTGCTGCCGCTGCCGCGGATTGTGCAGCCACTTTTAAGAAATTCGTTTGAAAGCGATCCTTGGAAATGGGACTGCCCTCCTCCTCGTGCAAATCTCTTAAAGGACTCAGTCCCAAATAATCGCGTCGCATGTGATCAATTTGATATTTGAGGGCCAAGTATTCCTCATACACCCGATTGGCCATGTCAAAGGAACGAGTTTGATTCTCCTTGGTCTGCTTAATGATGTTCTCCATGTCATTAATATCGGCATGTATTTGACGCAGCTCCTCCACATGAGACATTTTCTCCTCCAGCAAATGTTCCATTTCCTTGCGATACTCGTCCAGGCATTTCTCCTCATCATCGCTGAGCTTCACCTCCTTGATGATGCGCACTTTGAGTTTCTCCAGGGCCAAGGTTTTGTCGCGTATATCCTTAATGGCCTCCAGCTTGGCATAATAGTGGCGCTCATTGGAGCTAGAAATCTCGCTGGTGGCCATTTTGTCCCTCACCCCACTCTCTCGCTCTGTGTGTGTGTGTTTATTTTGAGTTGCCCAAAACTCAAAAGGCCTTTGATGTGGGAATGGCCAAATCAGCTAGAGGGTTGATGGTTTTAATACACAATTTTTAAGTTTTAATTGATTTATTTTGGATTTGTTTCTTAAGTATTTTTCACTTGGCTTTGTGTATAGCAGGCAGTGTGACCGTATTGGACTAACAGAAATAATATGCTTTTAATTTAGCTATTTTTTTTAATGGCCTTTTTTTATAAAAGAATTTTAAATAACTTAAATAAACAAGCACCTAGTCAATTTTTATTCGGAATCTGCATTGAATTCTAAGAAAATTTCACAAAGAAACCCCTTGTCTAAAATAAATTCCTAGCCCCCGCTGCGAAGCATGAAAATTTAAGGTTGCAGTATATTTTGGTATATTTTGAGGTTTGTACGGTTTTTTTAAGAAAATAATACATTTTGTAAAGATATTCTATTTTATTCTGATTCATTTTTTTATAATATAATTTATAAATAATTTTGTTTTTAATAAAAATAACAAAAACACGCCATACACTGATAAAGTGGAAACCAAAAGTCTATAACTTTTTGGCCATAAAAGATATAGGTTTGCAATTTGAAATATGTATTCAATATAATTTGGAAATATAAGGTATTCAAAAAAAAAAGTGGGCGTGGCACGAAAGGGGGCGTAAAATACATTACCCAGCGGCGCAAATGCCCATTACAAGTTCAATGTTCTCTTGAACACTTTGAAGGGTGGCAGCCTTCAAGTATCGGTTACTGCTCTGTATACTTTTACATAAGCTTGGCCGTTTTCGTTGGCATACTGTATTCAAAAGAGTGATCTTTGTAATCGGAAAAGTGGGCGTATAACACAAAACACATCGGCTGTAGACCACATCTCAATATACCATTTAAGAAATTGCTGGCGGGGAAGTATGCGTTCAGTTCACAAAACGATACACCATTTCGTAATTTCTGTGTGGATTTGTGGACTTGGTGTATGGAGTTGTATTAAAAATACTTTACAACCTTGGACACTATTCAGTGCTAGGTGTATCGGATTGTAGCGGGGATGTTAAACTTCTTTATATTTGGTAATGAATTGAGTAGTAATACATGTGAAGTACATATTCACACACTTAGTGTATTGAATGTAAGTAGAATATTTCTTTGTTCACAGTGAATATATGGAGCTGTAATGTAAATTCATTTATCATTTTATTTATGATTTTAAATGATAATTTTAAGGACACTTCTTGATGTAAGCATTGTAATGTAGTTTAATGAAATTGTTATTTATTGATGTATTTTAATGAATCAAGCATTTATGTTTTTACAGAGTCATCTGTATTCGCCTCAATGTTTTCCTTATTGTTTTCGGAAGCACTATTTTAATTTTGTAGCCGCATTCAAAAGCTTTCGTTTCTTGTCATATTTCTTCTTGGCGATTCGACCCTTGTGTTTTTAAAAGCTTGTCGAATCTCTTTTACATACGTTCTTTCGGTGTATCTGTCGTTTTTTACGGCATCTATATTCATTTTTTAATCAAATTAAAACAAATATTGTAGATTTCATGAAATAAATAATACTTACTAAACAGGGCATCATTTAATTTTTCGTACTTTTTAAACGACGACTCTTTGTCTACGCCATCGTAGTTGAAACATCCTTTCCTTTAAGTAAAACACAAAAAATTAGTCCGCTGAGATGCTTTGCTTACAACAATTGCTTACTGACTGAAATGTATCAAGTTATCAAGAGAGAAAGAGAATGAGTGAGCCCAAGGTATACTAAACAAGGTAGGCTCACTCACTCTGAAACGTATTTTTCTACAGCTTTGTTGAAAGTTTTTAGCTGATCCGGTTTTTAATCCATAGGACCGCACTTAGCAATATAGAAAACTTCCTTTAAAGTTTTTTTCAAATTCAGTTATTGAATATTTGTTCTGGATATATTTTTAATATCTCTATGCTATTTTTAAGAAATTATTAAGATTTTTCAAAATGCTCTTTTTATTTATAAGCTCAATTTTTGTTTTTTCCCAAATTTCAATTACTATGTATTTATTTGATATTTCTTAGTGCTAAAATCGAATTGCCAACACTAATCACTATGACAATTTTCAAAAACAATATTAGATGGAATTATTAACGTAATATTAATATTTAACATTAATTATGAAACTAAAACGAAAAGTATAAATTATAAAGATAAATTTCGGGAAAGGAAAGAAAAAACGAAAATTGTTGTGTAGGTAGGTTTGAATCGATTTTTTAAAGACGAGCGCGCTTCTTATTGTTTTAAATTCGTTAGGTAGCTGGTTCCATAGGCGAAAAGCATTGGGGAAGAAGTGTAAGTCAGATGTGGCTAGTTTATTTCTTGACGGGATTAAATTTTTTGTCCTTTGAGAAGAAGCAAAGTTAAGCATTCGATACAGGTAGGAAGGTTCACCGGAGTTAATTATTTTGTGCAGGAAAATCAACACTTGTAAGCTAATCCATGAGTTTAGAGGCATATTAAATATTTGCTCTGCAAATTGTGTGATATGTCGGTCGGTTCGATTTTTGGCATATATGTATCTGGCGATGTTATTAAATGCAACATTAAGCTTATTTTTGCTTCTTGCATTACAGCTTCCGAAAACTTCCACACCATATAGCAGCGATGGAATTATATTATATGTACTTTAGCAATCAAGTCTCTTATATGTGTGGGCAGGTATTGTTTCGTCAGATTTAAAACCCTAATTAGAGCATATGTTTTCCCGGTCGCATTACTTATATGGTCATCCCATTATAACGTTTGCTTTATGCAGATGACGTCCAATATGTGAGTGCTCCGTTAAAAATTTTTTTGGATGGGTCCGTCATTGTAATAATCTACTGGAGCTAGTCAGCAAATGGGCTAATAGCAACGGTCTAAGAATAAAACCCCGTAATTCTAATTGGGTTATTTATAAGAAGAAATAGAGCAGTCTACAGAAGTTGAAGATTGGGGTCCATTATCAGGAATATTGGGCATTAAATTTAGGGTTTACACTAATTGACTAGCTCCAGTTCATTATTACAATGATGGACGCATTCACTAATATTTTTTTAACGGAGCACTCACATACATTTGGACGTCATCTGCAAACATTTCAATTTCACTTTAGACAAGACATTTGGCAGGTCATTAACTTATATGGAGAATAGTAAGGGTCCAAGGACGGAACCTTGTGGAACACCACAATTTAATGTCAGAAAGGAAGAGAATTCAGATTTTGTGACTACCGTTTGTCTGTCGTGTTGTCTATCACTAAGATATGATATCATGAGTTTTATTGCTGTATCGGAAAAATTGTAAAGTTTGTTTAACTTTGCACACAGTATTTTGTGACGTACCATATCAAATGCTTTACTGTAGTCCAACAATGTTAAGAGTGTCACGTGGCTATTGTCCATTCTACGACGAATATCTTCTGAAGTTTTCGTTACAACAGTGGTGCAGCTTCGCTTTTTCCTGAACCCCGACTGCTTGTAATTTAGGAGTGAATTCCGCTCCATAAAGCTACTTAGTTGTGATGCCAGGATTTGTTCAAATGCTTTTGATAAGAAAGATAGGATTGAGATGGGTCGGTAATCGTTATTCCTTTTTGGAATCGGTAACACTCTTGCAGCTTATTTTTTGTTAATTTTTTATAAATTAATATTTTTATAGATTATTGATTTTTTAATTTGGTTAAATATGTATAATTTATTTTATATTTTTTGAAAATCACATTGGTTTACACAAACAAAGTTAAAGCAATAATCACAATTATTAAAAGCTAACGAGGTCAGGTACGTCTTTTCGAGAGTTTCTGGTATGTCGGTTGAGATTGCACGAATTTATTATTAAGACCATTTGCGTCAACATTATTGGCCATTTCCGGCCTTGGCCTACAATCGGCGTAAAACTCGAATAGGAGTGTTGCTTTTTTTGTTTGTTCTTTTGTATTTAAGTACATTCCGATAACTTGGCAAATTTAATTCTGTTAGTTCACTTGCGATATGCACAGAATTATAACTTGACATAGAAATCAATATCATGATCTCAATTTCCGAATTGGAGTCAATTTACATCACAGATGTTGCCAAAGCTATGTAATATTTAATTTAAAACGTTTTATTTTGAATGACAAATACTAAGTGAATCACGTTTCTAACAAAACATTTGGAACTCATGTAATCTTCAAGCTATATTAAATTCTAGTCGATGTGCAGATATATAAATTTGAGAGAGGGATAACTTTCCTATGGGAATTGATGCTCTCAAACAAAAACAAACAAAAATTTGCTGGTTAATTTAAAAACAAAAATATTTATAAATTATATTATAAAAAAATGAATCAAAATAAAATATAATATCTTTACAAAATGTATTATTTTCTTAAAAAACCCAAACCTCAATATACCAAAATATACTGCAACCTTAAATTTATATGCTTCGCAGCGGGGGCTAGGAATTCATTTTAGACATGGGGTTTCTTTGTGAAATTTTCTTAGAATTCATTGCAGATTCCGAATCCTAGAGGAATAAAGCAGTGGGTAAAAACAACAAATCCATTTTATTTCATTTACAAAAATAAAGGCTTTTATCGTATACGGTATAAAAAATACCCAAACAGTGTGACCTTAGCTGGCAAATTAAAAGGGCGAAGAAGCCACTTGGAACATTAAAGTAAACAACATTTTAAACCCCCATCCGATCCCAAGCAAAGTATATCTAAACCACAAATGGCTCTGGCCATTAAAAAGTCCTTGGGCTCCTTTGTGGAGACTGTGGTGGATGGTCCGCCGCCTGTGAAAAAACTACGCTTGCAAACTTCCACCGCTTTGGGCAGCAAGACCAAACCCTCTGAACGCAAACTGCAGGTGCTTGGTCAGCTGGAACCCTACCTAGTGCCGGCAGCCATACCCAGTAATGGAGCCAGTCCCACCTCTGCCATTGGTGTGTGTACCAAAGATTTGCTAGAGCTTCTAGTCAAAATCACCGATGAAATTTCCTACGAAAATGTGGACTTTGCAGAGCTAAAGGAAGCCTCTGCCAAAATCTTTCAATTGTATCAAATGCAAGAACGTGAAAGTGACACCTCGGTAAGGGTGAAACTGTTGGAGCTGCTCTCTGGATTAGGTTGCGAAAGCATTACCGAGCAGGCGGTTATACTAATCATAGACTATTTTATATATTTGCTGCGCAAGGAAAGTTCCCAAAAGGTGTTGGCCCAGGGCATGATGTGTCTGTATCGCATAGGCCAACGCAAAAGTCATTTGGTACCTTTGGCCTATAACACACAGGTGGCACATTTGGCCAAGGAACAGCTGCGTTCGGGGTCCACACACACGCAAAAGAATGCCATGTTGGTTATAGGAAGCTTTGCCACACGCAACGAGGGTGAAAGGCATTATGTATGGAAATTGGCTTTCTATATAGACTCCCAGGACTCGGGGGTGCGTGCTCAGGCTTTGCATGCGCTGTTGACTCTAGGCGAACGTGGATCCCTGCTGCCAGCGGTGCTGTACAAACGAGCTGTGGAGGCCATGAAGGATGACTACGAGTGTGTCAGAAAGGAGGCTTTACGTTTGGTTTATATGCTGGGTAATCGTCATCCGGATTATGTTATAGCCTCGGAGAGGCAACAGGAGGATATACGCCTGGTGGATGCAGCCTTTAGCAAGGTGTGTGAGGCTTTGTGTGATCTCTCGCTGCAGATACGTGTTTTGGCGGCCGAATTGCTGGGCGGCATGACCCAAGTGAGTCGTGAGTTTCTGCATCAAACGCTGGACAAGAAGCTGATGAGTAATCTAAGACGCAAGCGTACGGCTCATGAGCGTGGAGCCCGTTTGGTGACCAGCGGCGAGTGGTCATCGGGTAAACGTTGGGCCGATGATGCCCCTCAAGAGCATTTGGATGCGCGCAGCATTTCGATTATAGCCAGTGGGGCATGTGGAGCCTTGATACACGGCCTGGAGGATGAATTCCTAGAGGTGCGCACTGCTGCGGTGGCCTCCATGTGCAAGCTGGCCTTATCCCGTCCAGATTTTGCGGTTACCAGTTTGGATTTTCTGGTGGACATGTTCAATGATGAAATAGAAGATGTACGCCTG
The DNA here is from genome assembly GCA_018904235.1 of Lordiphosa stackelbergi. Classification (NCBI taxonomy): domain Eukaryota; kingdom Metazoa; phylum Arthropoda; class Insecta; order Diptera; family Drosophilidae; genus Lordiphosa; species Lordiphosa stackelbergi. The sequence continues at coordinate 16,648 of JAEIFU010002702.1, forward strand.
AAGGCCATCTACAGTTTGACCGCCATAGCGCGTCACATAGTGTTGCGTGAGGATCAGTTGGAAATAATGCTTAGTTCTCTAGAGGATTACTCGGTGGATGTGCGTGAGGGCTTGCATTTGATGCTGGGAGCCTGTCGTGTGTCCACACAAACTTGTTTGCTCATGGTGGTACAGAAACTGCTCGATGTATTGTCCAAATATCCACAGGATCGTCATTCTACCTATGCCTGCATGCGTAAAATAGGACAAAAGCATCCGCATTTGGTTATGGCGGTGGCTGTCCACTTGCTTTATGTACATCCCTTCTTTGAAACCCCCGAACGTGATGTGGAGGATCCGGCATATTTGTGTGTTTTGATTTTGGTTTTCAATGCGGCAGAACATTTGGTTCCCATCATTAGTCTTTTGCCCACAGCCACTCACCGGCATTATGCTTATTTGAGGGACAGCATGCCGCATTTGGTTCCCCATTTACCCATCGAAGGAGCCTCCTCCAAGGGCATAGACGATGTGGAAGCCTTAAAGGGAGCGGGCAGTTCAGCGGAATATTTGCAAATGATTCTCAGTCACATAGAGGAGGTGTTTAGCATGACCTCAGAGCGGGTGGAACTGTTGCAAACCGCCCAATCGAATCTCCAGGTGGGTTTTTACCTTCCTTTACTTTCCTTCTGTCTGACTTTAATCCAAACCTTTCCTTTCTAGCGCCTGGGAGCCATTGATTCGGGCATGTATGGTCCCTCCAATTTTCTGGAAACCTTTCTCGCTGCCCAAATTCAAATTGAGCAAATGCAACGCTGTGCCAGCACCCAAAGAAGTCGTTTACCCCTCAAAGAGTCCCTGGCTGCCCTCATACGGAATTGCCTGAAACTGCAGCACACCTTCTCTGGCCTCAACTATGGCGACATTTTGCAGGTCAAACAATTACGCTTGCGTGCCTGTGCCTTACATCTGGTATTGGTGGTGCGAGATCGTTCACAAAGTGCCTTGGGTCCCTGTCAAATGCTATTGCAAACCGCCGGCGATATCAGTGGCTATATCAAGGCCCACAATAAGCAGCAGCAGGAGGAGGATTCTAGCTCTGATCCTTGCCCCGACCTTAAACTGGAACATCATGTCTCTTTGCCCACGCAACCCGACAGTTTCACCCGTCAACTCTTAATTAAACTGGACGCCATTAGTGATCCCAAACCGGGACGTGTATTTCGCGAAATATTGCCTCTGGTTCAACAGGCTCCGCCATTGGCTTTGCCCCCCGCCAATGACAAAATACGTCGCTGTGTGGCCAACATTTTAGAACCCTGTCCCTTGCAGTCCCAAGATAATGTCATCAAAGTCACGGCCGGTCTTATTGCCGCTGTGCCATTCGTGGCCGAAATTGATAATCTGCTCGAGTCCCAGAAGGCGGATATGCGCATCAAAATCAAGTATCCCGATCAGCATATGCACACGGTGGTGCCCAAAATGACCGATTTCAAGCCCATCATGACGGAGCAGGGTGAACACGAGACAAATGTGCGCCTAAGGACCACCATACTCTTATCGCACAGCGTCTGGACGGAGGCCTCGCTGGTGGAGATACAATTGTGTTTGGCCGTGCGACCCGGCAGTGAACTGGAGCTATGCAAACCGGCCAAGGTTCTATTTGCCCCCAAACCGGTGAGACGAGGCATTTAGCCTAAATTGCTGACAAAACTGTGGACGAAACTTCACTTTTGTTTATACAAAAAAAATATATAAAATACAAAAAATTACAATTTTAAATTAATAAATTTTTTGACTTATCTAAAATCAATCCCCCCCCATTGAGTTCCAAATCGAAATTATAGGGGACAAAGTCGAAGATAAATAGTTTAAAAAAAAAAAATAAAACTGACTTAATTTTAAAGAAATAATTAAGAAAGAATAAAACCTGTTAATAGTCTAGTATTCCTGCCTTCTTTCAGAAACTTATAAAAAAAACTCCGACGATAGATTGTCAATTGTGAACAATTTTCATGCAAAAAAATCGTCCAAAATTTTTTAACGACTTACCTCTAATATTTTATTACCAATACCATTTCCAACTTCAATGGTTATTGTCTGAGCGGATCGCGGACAGAAACTTTTAAACTCTTTCATGCGACTTAAAATAAAATCTTGCCTGCGGCGCTACATTTTTCCATATTTCTTCTACAAATATGAAACTTAACTGAAAACATTCACTGAAAAATTTTGTGTTTACGGTCTGTGTTTTCGCTGGTGGAAACGAAATGTGTATATATATTCGAAATATTGCTCTTTTTGCAGCCAAATGTGGCAATTCGATTTTTTACATCCCGCCAGATCCTTTTCATGATTTGAGTGTGGGAGCGAGTTTTTGAAAATCCCTTTTCACCGATAATTATTTCATAAATTAACTTTTTTACGATTTTAAGCATTATGTGCAAAGATCAACCTAAAATTTCGAAATTTAAACACACACTCATAGAACACTGCTTCACCCTTATTGCATGATAATTCTTTATAGTTCGCGGTTCATCGATGAAATTCTTTTAGCAAAGGGGGACCATACTAGGCCTTGAATTCTTGGGGCCGTTCACAAATTCGTTGTTTTTTGAAGAAAATAAAATCTGCATATTTCAAAATTCGTTTAAAATATACAATGGATGACCCCCCGCAATTGATTTGCCTGAAAATTTTTAATAATTCGCAGTCCATCAAAAGTATTTTTTTTTAATTTTCGGAGAGAAGGCAGGAGTTCTACAGGCCTGTTCAGGTTTTCACTTTCGACAAAAATTGATTGGGTAAATCAGATTACAACGTTTTAATTTGAATCCGTCGAGTAAAGAGTAATTAGAAACTAAAGGTTAGATACGGATTACCTTGGATGTTGAATAGAAAAGAGAAAAAGTAACAAATTCGAATTCAGTTTAGTGAAAACCGGAACATGGTAGCAAGACTTTTCCGATAACTTTACATAAAATTCTAAAGACCTAAAAATATGTTCAAAATTTTGACTTCATCACCCCCCATTGCAAAAAGCTATCTACGCCACTGACTTTTTATGAATATGAAACTTTTATGCGGATATGTGGCGATTGGGGTATTAGTTTTGACTATCTTGTTCAGATAAATAAAATTCTAAAAATTAATTTTTTTTAAATAATATTTGGAAGGTAAACCACTGTTTTTATGTTGGACTAGTAGTTTCCCCGCGGATCGCTCTTGAAATAAAGTTTCACTAAACATGTCCTGAAAAATTACTCCCTTTTGCCTTTTTTGGAAAATGAATTTTGTAAGTGAAGTCATTTCAAAATTCCAATATCGCCAGCCCTGGAACATTCGCGCGCATGTTGAATGTCATTAATCAGCTTTTCTAACACCTGTTTTGTTTGTTTACTTTCTTGATATTTGCGAGTGGACTAAGTTTGAAAATACTTTTCTTAAATAACCATGAAATAGACAGGTAGTGTATATTTTGCGTCGAAGAAATTCAGCGCTATTAACCTGATGCAAGCTGAAGCGCTGAAGTTAAGTAAGCCACAGTTAATTCTTTCAATGATTGACGGAAGCTTGTAATGCATTGACAGACAACACAACTCTTAGGTTACATTTGCGAACAATATTACATTGACAAATGTTATTAAGTACGGAATTGAATTATTGGTGGATTCGGTTTTTGAATGCCTTTTGCATTTGTCCTTCAAATTGCCTATAAGAAGGTGGCAAGCCAGATCGGTGCAGAATTGTGCCACATCTTTCACCGAATAACGGGACCTGTAGGCGATTTTTTCAAACCGTTGCTGCGAGAAACTGTAGACATCTTTTGCTAAGAATGCACCTTTTATAGCTGTTTCTGCACTTGTATATACACAAATTCATATGCCTTGGAGACTGCTAGGCATTTCGTAAATTTGTACTCTTGGTACAAATGACCCGACTTTGCCTAAATTTTTATCATGGCCCGAAAAATTAATTATGCATGCTCCCAACAGGTCATTACGAGGAGGCCCAGGAAGCCGAACAAAGATTTCAAGCTTTACGAGAACAATTTTCAAGAAAATGCTGTAGGGAAAAGTGGAACCTCGATGTTCTAAATAGAATGTTCATTACCTCGGTCCTCTAGCATCGAGGCATTTCAAGACAGGAAAAAATAAACAAATACCAAAACAGCTTTAATCTGTGAAAATGTACTTGTAGTTCAAGGAGTACCTAATTCAAGTGAAAGTAGCATGAGGAATAAAAAAATTGTGCAATATAATACGAAATTGTTTATATTGTTTTTAATTAAAATTATCTCTAAAAATCTAAAAAAGTTTTGAAAATTTAACCCGATTATTCCGAAAACTGTGGGATATACTCTTTCGACTGCGAAAAAATAATTTCAAGTAAAATATTAGCAAGAATCGTATTGGCCAGTTTTCAGCTTCCTATGTTTCGAAAACAAATTATTTTGCAAAAAAAGTAAAAATTTTTTATTTTCAATTCTTAAAAAAAAAATTTCCACTGAATATTTTCAACTTTTAACTTTTTTTTAATACTTTAATCCTCTTAAAAGATGGCATCAACATTTTTTGATCCAGCGCTCCGCTGAATTTGGCGCGATTTTGTTCCCCCCTGTGCTTTGCAAAGTTTAAGGCAAGGTTTTGGTTCGAACCTAGGATTCGTTCCACATCTCACCCACTTCCCACATCCAAGGCAGCTATGATTTTACTTTATGGTCCACTTGGCATTTGATTTTGAAGATTAAATTATATTGCTGACCATTTGTCGCTGTATTGTGCATTATTTCTGTGGCTCCAAACGAAGTCATTTGAAAGCAGGAACTAAATCAACAAATGGACTTGAAAAACAGGTTTGAATATGGATTCGTGCCGATGATCAAGCCGTTCAATGGTTCTGGTGGCGTCTCAATTTCCGGTAGTTACACATCCCGTCGGACTTACTTTGAATTAGAGTCATAGGACAAAGATGAGCGGAATATTCAATATCTGGCTCATACTTAAATGCCAGACATAGAAACGAAGCAGATGTATTTATACGTTGGCGTTGTTGGTCAATTGTTCTGCGTGTGTTAACATCTGTCCGACGAGTTTTTCTCTGTTGTTGCTCGTGCAATTTGTGATTGAAAACAACGCAGTTGCGACATTCTGACACGCGTAATTTTATTTATTTCCTGTAATTGTTGATCTGTTCTTACTGCCGTAACATTTCTCATGTGTGTTGCTGCATTCGTTCCACGGTTCAAATAACCACCCCTACGTGTTGCTGGCATTGTTTACATGTAGATAGGCCTAATTGAAACGATTGCTGAAAAACGATATTACGATATTTTAGTACAAAATTTATTGTATGGGTACTGAGCTTATAATAGAAGAACGTTTATCGAGGCAGTTAGATAGTTATAAACATAATATAAACTCTATCTGTGTTCTTCCAACCCTTGTACCACAAATAAAATTTCTTGTTTCTGCTGTAGTCCTTCTCATAAATTTTTAGCAGCTTTCATAATGTTTTCAAACTGAGTGCTTTGTGGTAGAATCAAACCCTCTAGTAGTAGTAGTAGTAGTAGTGCGATTTTATTCAATAAATTAACATAAATAGGTTTAAATATATCGTGAAAAAATTATCCAAATATGGGAATAAAATCGAGGAAAATAACTAGCTTTGGAGGTGTGCCGTCAGCTTTTGTATATAGAACATTTAATAATACGAAAAATGGCCTCTTTTTTTTTAAACATTATCTTAACTAAAAATCTTCCGTTGACGCATCTTTAATATAATGGTGTAGGCTGTTCCAGTTTTCACCATTCAGAATGATGACAACCTGTTGCGTTGAGAGCTGTGTCTGCTGCCAGTATAGTTTTCTTATTTCGCTTTTAATCGGGCATACTCCTATGAAATGGCAAGTGTCCTCCTTCACATTAAGGTTGCACAATGTGCAATTGGCTTCCGTGCCCCTGGAGTAACGTCTGTTATTCAGATCTAGCATTTCGCATCTTGCTCTGAATATTGCGGAAATTTTGGTTTTGGCTGAGCTGTAGATTATTCTGTGTTCGCTCGCTCTTGCCTGTCGAATATGTTTTACCATAAAGCTGTTGCTGACTTTCTCCACAATTTGTGAGTGTGCCTCTTCCCACGAATCAGAGTTGCTGATGCAGATTCCAACACCGTGTTCCTCTGCAAGCCTGCTCCAGGCTTCAAAACACTGGGCTTTTTGAGACTATTGCTTGAATATCAAAAACTTTTCCTATAAATCTTACCTTAATTTTTTGATCATTATTTATGAAACGACACGTCTTTGATGATGTCTGGCTCTCTCTATAATAATATAGCTTTTTAATGCTCCAATAATACACGATTGAAATGAACCATTTCTACTCGAGAGAGCTTGGCCGCTTTGTGACTGTATAGCCAAATTTTAGGAATGAATCGAAAGGTTATTAAAATTCCAATATAAAATATGTTATATAAATTGAAATAATTGTATATTTTTCTTCGTCGTTTGGTCAATATAAGAAGTAAACAAAAAGCCAGATTTTTTTAAATCAGCTTCTATAGCCCGCACCTGGATCGTTAACACTCACGGGGTTCTGATGTGAAACATGATGCTAAGATTTAGAGCTTATTTCCAAATCACAAGCTCTTAATGGTAAATAAATCAGTAAGGGCACCCTTTCGAAAGAAGAAAACTAACAGGGAGTAGAAATACCAGCATCAAGATCTCTTGCTGCAGTGTTCTTTCATTTTTCTGGAGGTCTTGTTTATTGTACTGATCCAGACATAAATGATGATGTTTCACCCACCCAATTACCACCAAGATGAGATTCAACCAAGATCCCATCCAGATACTACCCAGATCCAACCTAGCTAGATCCCACTCAGATCCTATCCAGATCAGACTTTGATCCCACCCTTATCTTACCCAGGTTCCTCCAAGATCCCACCCAGAACCCATCCAGATCCCGCCCAGCTCCCACCCAAATCACTCCCAGATCCCTCCCATATACCACCCAGATCTCACCCCCATTCCCATCCAGATCCCACCCAGATCTTACCCAGATCCCGCCCAGATAAGATTCCACCCAAATACTACCAGATCCCAGAACCCAGTCGGTTGCCCCTCTTCAGCATCTTTCCTACCTTTTCGCTTCCCCCTCTGCCCATCCTCTTGTGTGTGTGTGTGTTTGCCAGGAAACTTCACAAATCGGAACAACACAAAATATGAATAACGTCAGCGTCACGTGACGCTGAAATCAAATTTTACTCCTACTAAAATCGTCCGTACCGAAATTAAAGATGTTCCACATCAAAAATTTCGAAATTCGCTGCAGATATTTCGAATTACGTTGCGTAATTTGATTCGAACCACTTGTGAGTAAGAAGCAAATTATACTTCCACCACTTCGTATAAAACTGGGTTTGTTTAAAAATTTTGTGAAGCCTTTACAATTAGTCGGGATTTACACGGTGAAGCAAACTTCATGAAGATTTCCAAAAAGCTCTGGCTTGTAGGAAAGAGGTGTAGTGGTGAAGCTTGCCCCGCTACACTTCTTTCCTACAAACGAAAGCTTTTTCATAAACTTCATGACTAAATAGCAGACTATTTAGACGAATTCAGCAGACTAAATAACTTTTGAAAAGTACAAATTTAATTTAATGTTGTCCAATAAGCCGTTTATAAAGCGGCAAAACGAATGTCGGTTCCGGTTCCGGATACCGGTACGTCCCGGGAATGAATGTTTCGGTTAAAGGTTCCATTTCGGTTTCTACCTCGGTTTTTCCGATACGGTACCCGCATTTTTATTTTGGTATACCGGTACGTACCGATATAAGCAATAGTTATTTTTTAATACTGAAAACACTAAATTCTGAGATAAATCTAAATCATTTCATTCCTGTTCTAATAAATCGAATCAAAATTCAACACAAAAATGTATGGTTTCACATTTAAATCAAAATTATATAGCCTTCATATTTCGTGTTTTTTTTTTACGTAGTTAACATGTAAGATCTAATGATTAAATTGTATGCTCAAAAATATTATATTATGTATTATTAGTTTTCGAATTTAAACTCGAATTTTAGCCGTCCACTATATAGCATTCTTGTAATTTGCTCGCAGTGACATAATTGTACTAAATGTGGTTGAGTCCATGCAACTTCTTAGCGGATTCATTATAAATTTTACGCAGAGAATAGGCGTTGCACGCTTACCTGCGTAGCTGGAACAGAAGAACGACTTCTGAAATCGCACAAAATTCTGGGAACTTTGTGGAGGATTGTTACCAAGAATCCTTTCCTACAAAATAACATATGCCTCAACTTCGTCGGCGCATTCAGATGAACCAGACTTTGAACTGCTGTCATTAAGCAGTGATTGATCAGCAACGACGAAATTTGTGCAAAAATATTATGTAAAAGATCGATACAAGTATTTTTTGCTCAGTACTTAGCGTTACGTTAGACCTAAGGTCCAAAATATTGCACATAGAAAAGCATTGTTTTCAAAGGGATTTCTCTCGCTTTTCTATTTCCTAAAAAAACGATTTCGCAAGAGACAACGAATTTTTTTGATATTTCCAATTTGCAGTGATACAAATGGAATAAAATCGCCCAAAACTAGATTTTCGGCTTAAAGTTTAGTTGTGTCCGCCTCCTCTGATTCTAATATGCGTACAATTTCGCGAACTAAGTCCCACACTTTCCGGTTCAGAAGAAAGTTCCTTATCTGCAGCCGCAAATTGGAACAAGAGTTGAAGGATGTCTTCCGCCAGCAAATATTTTGGTATTCTGTAGGTTGAGCTCCAACGCTTGGGGCAATTGATGGGTGCTTAAATGTTATGACTCTAAAAGTTGAAAGAGAATCTGGCTCGTGTAAAGGTCGTTATTATCCTGGATTGAAACTAAATGGCCCGCCATTTATTATATTACATATGTCTGACTAAAATTGAAGACGATTAAAATTTAAATAAAGTACGATGCGCTCTGCATTCGCTTGAAAAAAAATTTTAGATGTTTGGAAATAAAAAGATATCATAAGGTGCTAATTCAGGGCTGTACGGCGGATGTCCAATTATTTCGACGTTTTGGACGGTCAAAAAGTAGCTTGTCATGATGGAGAATGATTTGTGTTGGGTGACTTGGTTTTTGCGAATTTCTCCGAGAACGTTCGTCAAACAAATGATCGTGTAGCACTCGGAAGTGAATTGTGTTGAGGCATTGGGAAGACACGTAGGGTTAGTAACAGCGTGCTCTGTCCCATCCATGAGTCTTTGAGTCAGTAGTGAGACATACGTAGGGTTTTACCCTCGTGTTTGTGGGACAAAACTTGAGACACTTGAGGCTATTAGTAATACACGTTGGGTACTACCCGCGGGCTCTGACCCTTTCTTGAGAGTCTGTAGGCCAGTAGTAAGACACTTAGGGTTTTACTCTTGAGAGACTTGAGGCTATTAGTAAGACACGTAGGGTACTAACCGAGTGCTCTGACCCGTTCTTGAGTATTCTTTAGGCAGCCAGTTAATCACGTTGGGCCCTAACCGTGGGTTAGGTCTCATCCTGGGTATCTTTGAGTTAGGTAAGTTGCACTGGGCACCAACCGCGTGTTCAGTTAGTCATGGTCAGTCTGGGGTCAGAGCCGGCAGGGGAACCGTGTCGGATACTAACCAGGTGAAGTCAGCTTGTAAGGCTGCCTTCAGACTGTTCGACAACAGTGACCCGTCTGATATCCTAGAGCAGGCCTTCCAGTATCCGCCGATTAATCATTGCTAAGAAATTTTTCTAAGAAAAAAGCACGGAAATTTCTACGAGGCTAAAGTCATTGGATCTCAAGTTAAAAGTCGAATACATTTTGTGTTGAAGGCAGCCCGAGTCGATGACTTTTCGCTATCCGGAGCCAGTATATCATAGCTCTATTATTCCCCATAGTCGGCGTGAATATTGTTTTTTAATTGATCTTGGCCAGTTTACAAAAAGTACAAATGGCGCCCGAGCAGGGAGGTCAATAAAAAAAATGCCTTTTAAATTCGTTTTTTCCTTTTTTATAATTTTTATTGATGTTTTTCTCTTTCTTTTGAAAATTGTACACTCTCTTTTTAGTTGTAATATTATATTGTGGTTTTGTTTATTATTAAATTACACTTTCTGCTTTTTTTTATTAGTGTAGAATAATGAATTAATTGTTACATGTATAAATTTACGATCGATTTACATTATATTTAAAAAAAAAATAGAATTTTTTCGGCTTAAGAGTTTTCCATTAAAAGTCAGTGGGGGGGTGGCCTGTAGGAGGGGGGTGAAGAATCTGTTCGTTAGCTCACTTTCTGTTCATGATATATATAAGTGTATGTGTGTGTAACGACCAGCTAAAATTACGCTAAGATAACTATTACAAACTAATTTAAACGAAGTAAAAAAAAAAAAAATTAAGGTTACAGACTCCTCTCCACTGCCCGTTCTTCTATTTCGAATTGACCATTTCCACCAAGGAGCTGGAGAGACTTAACCGATCCACTATATCCAACAATATTTCCACATCCTTCACCGTGCCCACCACCTCGGGGGCACCCATCAGATTCACATGCTTGCCATCGATGTTGGCATAGAAGCATTTATTCTTGAAAATAATTGCCCGATCGTAGGGCACCCGGCATTTACTCCGATCCAGAACCGAGCGTCTGAAAAGCACACACGAGGGCTGATACTTGTGACGATCCTCCTCGGGTATGTTGTAGGTCTTTAGATCACCGGTGAATATGGTCATGGTCTGGCGCTGCATAAGGGAGGGTGAGACCTTGTAGAGGGTTACCTTGCTGGTCCACTTGAGGTTGGGCACTTTGATGCGGGCAGCCACATTGGCCAGCTTCACGAGCGGCAACTCCAGGCAGGTGCGCTGTTGGCGCGTTTTGCCCGCTGATGCGGCGGCGGCGGAGGAGGAGGAGGAGAAGGAAGAGCTGGAGGCAGCAAGGGTGCAGGCAGCGGTGGTGGAGTCTCCCAGAGGAGATGGTGGTGCTGGTGGTGTGCCAATGACATGCCAGGTCTCGTAGCAGGTAATTTTCTTAATCATGCGACCATCCTCCTCACAGAACGTGGTGGTCTCGGGGGGAAAGTATTGTTTGAGGGCCGATGAGCTGCTGTGCGGTGGCGTGGCCTCATCCTCGTTCTCCTTGGAGCGACGTGGCGGACTGACGGGCTTTTTGAACAAAGATTCCTCGTTGCCTTCGCCCAAAAGTTTGGTGAGTTTGCGATCCGCGTTCAGGCCGGCGGCTGCAGCAGCTGACCGATTGTTGGCCTTGGTGGAGAGCACATGACGTCGCTGGGGGCTGCTGCTGCTGCTGCTGTGGGGGTCATCCATTTGTTGGTCTTTACACGACTGGCTCTAATGGCCAGCTCAGCATCCGCTGATTCGTCCTCCTCCTCCGTGTCAACGGTGCACAGCTCCTGGCCCATGCTCATTAAAGGCTTCATGACGGGCGTCTTTTTACTCACCTCCGCATTGAGTATGCGCGGACGTGGCTTGGTTGTTAACTGGGCATGATTGTTGCTGCTGGCCAGGATTTTGTTGTTGGTGGTTACATTGGACCGCTTGGCAGCTGCATTGAGTTTGTGGTTGGTCTGTCGGCTGATGAGAACATCATCCTGATTGATGATGTCATCAATGTTGACTATGGTAAACGTGGGCACATCCTGACGAGCTGCAGGGGCAGCATTAGCTGCATTGACTTTCTTGGCAGGACCCGTGGCGGCTGGTCGAGGTGGCGGCCGTGTTGCTGGGCGGGGAGCCGGTCGAGCTGCCGTAGTTTTGGCTACGTAGCTGGGTCCTGACGATGCTGCGGCTGGCTGCTTTGGGCTTGTTTACAGTCTGTACCAGGCCAACAGCTGCTCTACTTGTAGGCGCAGGTTTCTTTGAGCCATTGATCATGGCAGCTGTGGCTGCTGCAGCGGGTCGACTCATGGCCAAACGTTTACTTTTGATGGCCGTTTCACCCGCATCCTCCAGTTTCCGCTTGGCAGCGGCGTTTGTGGCCGGCTCCAGCGTTGCGTTTAAACTGGTTCGGGCCATATTGGCTGCCATGCTTCGCCTTAATTGCTGCAAATTATTGCCCGGCTTGGGCGTCGCTACCACTTTGGGTGGACGACCTCGACCTCGCTTCACGGGCTGCTTCTCAAACTCGGGATCACTTAAGTCCTCCTCTTCCTCCTCCTCCTGATGTAGCTGTGGATTGAAGGCCGCATCCGCCAGCTCATCATCATTATCCTCACTCTCCTCCTCCTCCTCGTCGTCCTCATCGCCCTCATCATCCATTTCAATCAAATCCTGTACATCGTCCACAAACAATTGTTTACCCCTTCGTGGTGGACTGGTTTGCTCTTGATTGAGAGTCATCATGTATTTGGGTGTCACCAAATCCTCACTGTTATATTTGGGATTGGGCTTGATGGAGCGACGGGAACGACTGGCCGCTATGGTGGGTGGCGGTGAGGCCGTCTCCACCTGCTGCACCTGGCTGGATTTGAACATTTTGGTTTTAGAGGTGCTTTCTATATGTGTGGCCCGCCGTTGACTGACCCGGGCCGTGGGTGGAGTTGGTGTGGCCACTTGCATTTGGCTGGACCTGAACATTTTGGATTTGGCTGTGCTTTCTATATGTGTGGCACGCCGTTGACTGACCCTGGCCGGCGGAGGAGTTGGTGTGGGGGCCACCACTGTGGTAATGCGTCGCCGGGCCAATAGCGTGGGCTTCTCCTTTTTCAACACTTTTGGTGAGGTCACTAAATGTCCACCCGACCGGGTGTTTCGTGTGGCAGGCGGAGCAGAATTAATTAAACCACGATTGGGTTTTAAACGTTGCCCTACGGATATGGGCGTAATGCTATCCTCCACCGGGGCTGTTCGTCGTGTTTGACGTGTTTCCCGTGTTTCGATTGCTTTGATTTTGGTCTTGTTGCTGCGCAATATTTTGGTTTTGGCTGCAGCAGCGGCGGCGGCACCTCCTAAATCTTTGACATAAACTATGCACGGACGAGTCTTTCCTGTCTCAGCTTCCGGTTTTCTTCCAGCTCGCATCTTTCATAGGTCACTGTAAAAAAACAAAATAATGATAAATAACTACTGTAAGTAAATGGCAAATGCAGAAATGCACGCACACACACACACACGCGCGCAGTCACAAGCAAACATAAGGTCTGTAACTGAATTTTTTGCACACACACAAAATATATCTACAAATCTAAAAAATATTATGTTTTTTTTAATTGCCCAAGCGAAATGCTGGAGCTAATTAAATAATTGGCGGCAAAAAAAAAAAATAAAAAACACCAAATTGCAAGTCTAATGGCCAGGTATAACTTACACACAACAAAACACTTTAAAAAAACCGATGGCCAGCGAGAGTGAGGCCAAAAACTGAAAGAATATTGGTGTGCGAAAATAAAGCGCCAAGAATTTTCTTCCACCTTATCGCTTCGAACTCTGTTGAGCGAGTGACGGGCATTCTGCTCTTTTGGTCTCAGTTTCGGCAATCGTTCGGGTCGTGTACGTGTGAATAGCGAAATGTTTTCGGCCCCTGGGAGGAACCAAAGGCCATCGCCTGCTTTAAAAGCAAGAGCTTGTTGTTGTTGTGTCCTCAAGAAAACAAGACCAGAGCTGTTCTAGTATGTCAATATAAATGATCAAGGACCTGGATTTCAGAATATTTCTCATTCTCATCACTTGGTACGAAACTTCTTATTTAGACCTTTTTTTAATATTCAAATATAACAAATTTTAATGCATATCGAAAATATACAAATATGCTTAATATACGTAAACGAATTTCATTGAAAAAACGGAATTCCACTCACAAATAATAAGGTGCAAGCTCTCGCAGAGGAATAAAAGAACTTGATTGTAGGAACATTGAGCGAAAAATTACTCTTTCATGCTCATTTATTGTCGTGTAAACAATTGGCAGAAGTAAACAATGCAATTGTTCTCGATTTCTGAACGACAGCACTCGTATTCTGTGGGCCACACGGGAAGGAGTCAAAAGTTTTGGTGTTTCACGGATGCTGCGGCATATATGATTAGCTAGGCAAAAAATTTTTAACCGAATTCATTTGGTACACAGTTTGAATTTAATTGGTGAAAAAGTAAGAACATCGATTCCCTGACTAACTCGATCATATAATGTCTTAAAAATGCATAATAGTTCGCTTAGAGTACAATCCAACAAGCAAAATACTCAAGTAGAGCTTACCGGCAAAACCGATCATACACGGCTACATGGTCGAAAGTGACATCATTTTTGCAGATAGCATGGAGAGAGGAACAGAGGTCAAGACAAGAACTTGTTTTGAGGAATCTGAAAATACTGATTTTTCGAATGGATTTAAAAGAGAAATTTGAATATTATTTCCTAAATTAATAATGTTTTAAATCTAAATGTTGAAGATTTGTTTGACTTAAATCCGTCACATATGAAAATATCATTCAATATTTTGATATTATTTTGAATAAAGCTTTCCCGCTCACAAAATGGCTTTGGAAAGAAACCTCAGCCGTTCAATTAATAATATAGAGAAAATTATGGTTGTTTATTGTAATACCAATTATATTGAATTATTATTAAACCTATAAAATATTTAATACACAAAAAAAGGTCAAATATCACACCTATCTTTAATAATATTGAAATAATACACTCTGCTCAAAATTATACGACACCCTGAAAATTTTAGTTTCGACCCTCGTAGAGAATGGGAAAGCATAATACAACGAAATTAAGTATGCAGCATGAAAGATTAATGAATTCAGCCTAAAATCTGATATTCTTATCCCTGATTGATCTCATAGTTTAAGCAGCCGTTCAAAAGCAAAGTTCGATTTTGTCATGTCTAAAACAATGTATCAAATTATACGACACATGTCAATTGGTTGATTTTAAATTTAAACATTGTACAGGGTTGCCCATATTGACGGACCCATCTGGCAACGCCATAACTTTTGACAGAGATGTCAGATCGCTTAATGACATACCGCGTTTGAAGGCCAGTCCAAGCAGATTTTTACCATGGAACAATACACGCCACGCAAGCGCTCTGAAATAGTTGAAATTTACATTCAACAGAACAAGTCAATTGTGAAAACTCAACGTGCTTTTAAAAAATTAAAAAAATGTGACCGAAATGTGGTGAAATGTGACCGTAAATAAGCAAAATTGCCGTATTTCCGCCACTGAAAATCCTCAGGAGATTCAAGAAGTGCTTCTCTTCATGACGAAAAAAGTCACAGTTTTGTGCGGCGCACAGTGGCTGGATTCATGAATTTGGCGTTGCAAAAATCAATTTTTGATGTTCGATTTTTGAGCAAATTTTTTTTTTATAAAGGAACCAATACCAAAATTTTTTTTTTTTTATTTTTGGTTTTAATTTATTATATTTTTAAATTATTTTTAATTTTTTTATTTTTTGAATTAAAAAGATATTTATTTTTTATTTTTTTAAAAATATTATTTATTTTATATTTTTTTCAAAATATTGGGTTGCCCAAAAAGTAATTGCGGATTTTTCATATAGTCGGCGTTTATAATTTTTTTAACTGCTTGTGACTCTGTAATTGCATTCTTTCTTTTGTCAGTTATTAGCTGTCACTATTAGCTTGCTTTAGAAAAAAAGTGCGCGTAATTTTGTTTACATTTGTTTGATTGGCGCCCTTTTTAATATGGAGTCCACAAAAGAGCATTTTCGTCATATTTACTTTATTATTTCCGTAAAGGAAAAAGCGCAGAGAGAGTTGCTAAAAAGTTACGTGATGTGTATGGTGATAAAGCCTTAAAAGAAAGACAGTGTCAAAATTGGTTTCGCAAATTCCGTTCTGGAGATTTTTCACTTAAAGATGAGCCACGTTCAGGTCGGCCAAATGAAGTTGATGATGACCAAATCAAAGCATTAATCGAATTGGATCGTCATGTAACTGAGCGTGAGATAGAGAGAAGTTAAATATACCAAAATCAACCGTTCATTATCACATACAAAGTCTTGACTGGTGAAAAAGCTTGATATTTGGGTACCACATGAATTGAAAGAAATTCATTTAACAAACCGAATCAACGTTTGTGATATGCATCTTAAACGCAATGAATTCGATCCATTTTTAAAGCGAATCATAACTGGAGATGAAAAATGGATTGTTTACAATAACGTTAATCGAAAACGATCATGGTCCAAGCATGGTGAACCAGCTCAAACCACTTCAAAGGCTGATATCCACCAAAAGAAGGTTATGCTGTCTGTTTGGTGGGATTGGAAGGGTGTGGTATATTTTGAGCTGCTTCCAAGGAACCAAACGATTAATTCGGATGTTTACTGTCAACAACTGGACAAATTGAATGCAGCCATCAACGAGAAACGGCCAGAATTGATCAATCGTAAAGGTGTCATTTTCCATCATGACAACGCCAGACCACACACATCTTTGATGACCCGGCAAAAACTGGGACAGCTTGGCTGGGAAGTTTTGATGCATCCACCATATAGCCCTGACCTTGCACCATCAGACTACCATTTATTTCGATCTTTGCAGAACTCCTTAAATGGTAAAACTTTCGGCAATGATGAGGCTATAAAATCGCACTTGGTTCAGTTTTTTGCAGATAAAGGCCAGAAGTTCTATGAGCGTGGAATACAAAATTTGCCGGGAAGATGGCAAAAGGTTATCGAACAAAATGGAAATTATATATTTGATTAAAGTTCATTCTAAGTTTGATTAAAAATGCATTTACTTTCTTTGAAAAATCCGCAATTACTTTTGGGCAACAATAGCAAGTATTTTGTGATTTACTGGAGATAGGTAGCACATAATAATATAGGTAGTTACAATTGGACTTTTTCTTGATTTTCCGCGTTAGAACTAGCAAGTGGGTGATTTTATCCTCGAGTGACCCTCTTCTTTTCAACAGGCAATTTCAGCTATGAATGAAGTTGGTCATTGTCTTTTGATGGTGTTGTGAATTGTTACCTAATATTGCATAACCCTTTCAAAAAAATTCTAGTTTTTTTCAGACCATGCCTATTTTACCTGTTGCTACCTGTGTTCCTTGTGAACATAATTTTTATAAAGGGCTTACTCCAGTAAAGGCAGATTATTCAGATTTGAACAGTCGAGCGAAAAAGTACGCACACATATTGATATTTGTATTACCGAAAATGGACAACACCAAATTATTTGAGTTCTTCAAAACCGCGAAATCCCAAAAGCTTTCGAGTCGTTGGTAAAAACCGAACTATACAAACCAACCTCTGTCCCATTGCGATAATCGTCCGGATTGGATTTCAATGTTTCTTAACTATGATTGATGGAAAGTCTTGAACGACATAACGAACACACAAATCAACTCGACATGTGCCATCTGCAGAGAAAGCAAAGACTTTCAGGAGTTCGAGACATCGGAAACGGACGAACATAATTACGAGTACGGAATTTCTCCATTGCATTGAGGATCAGATGCATGGAATTCATGCTCCCGTTGGCATATACTCTTCCACGAAAAGGAGACGACCCTGATGACATTACCAACTCCAAAACAATGGAAAAAGAAGGAAACAGGATATACAACAGAAGTTCTTGGCGGAGCTCGGGCTAAAAGTCGACTGTCCGAAGCAGGGCTATGGAAATACAAATGATGGAAATACATCCCGAGATTCTCCAACGACGATGAGGCAACTGCTCAGATAACAGGAATTCATCTGATGTCATCAAACGGTTTGAGATCATTCTCAATGTCTTAAGCTGCGGCGGAAATATTGATGCATGCAGATATGGAAAATATGTCGATGAGACAAGAGATCTTTTACGTGCAGGGGCACCCAGAGAAAAAACTTACTGTCTTACCGTCTAATAAAATATTGGACTGCTATGAGAAGCTTATACAACAACAATTTTTATCAGATGGGAGAGTTGTCAGAGTAGCTCAAGAATCTAAAAACAAGGATCATAAAAGATATAGATATGCGAACACGTGCAAAATATCTCGACAAGAAAACACAGACCTTTCAACATGTTGTCGGCCTCCCTGATCCTCGTATCTCATCTCTCAGACACATCAGACACTCTGCGGAATTAACAACGAATATTCATCAGAAATATTAAGTCTATTAAGCACTAATGATATGAATACCTATACTTGCAAATATTTTAGAAGAAAATTAAAACTAATTCCCAAGTTAGAATCAATTTTGTATGAAAATAAATTTTTTTAATAAGCACAATTTATCCTTTATAAAATTTTGTTAATTTTTAATACCATTACAACTTCATTTTTAATAAATCGGTTTTAAAAATTAAATACTTAGACTTTTTTCATGCAATGACTGACTTCTGACTTCTTCTTGTGGGGAATATTTGAAGTCAAAGGTTTACGTTAACAAGCCAAGGACCGTAGAAGAGCTCAAGGACAACATTCGTGAAGAAATAGCCGCTATTCCGGCCGAAATGTTGGCGAAATCGATGGAAAATGCTGCAAAAAGGGCACAATACGCCATCAACGCCAGAGGCGGCCATTTGAGAGATATCATATTCAAAAATTGATGTAAACAAATCTACTTGGAACAAATTAAATGATTAAGATTGCCAACCGCCAAATTTTTTTTTTTCTTTGATTTTAAAAAAAAACATGGGTCCGTCGAATATGGGCAACCCTGTATTTTCTTTCTGTCTTTTTTAAGTGAAAGCCATTATTAAAATCGGTTTTAAAAATCTGTCGAAATACACCAATCGAAACAGGTTTTCATCATTCATGAATTGAGTATAGCTCTTATAAAGGATATGAATGTTTCTGACCTGCGACAAAAAACTTGAGTTTCTTCTCTCTGCAATAATGTGATGGGACTGCGGAAAGTTTCTCGAAGTTTGATTTTAAGAGTTTTATTTTCTGTTGATGCGTTTTATTGCGAGGAACCACCTTTGCTTAAGGATCAACTAACGTCCACATTGAGTTACTAAATCAGACTTGTGACTTATTATCTTAAAATTTGATCTTTAAAGAACAAATGCAAAAATTTACTGTTCAATTTGAATGCAGGAGAACAAGGTAAGAAAGATGAAACAAATTTGAAAAATTCTTTCTGAGAAAACTCTTAGTGACAGCGCAAGGGTGTAAGAGCGTGCTCTCGACTCGCCCCATTGCCATCAGCATTGCCAGTTTAGCTATTTTCTCACCAGACTGTTAAATATCAGTAATGTGTGGCACATACGATCATTTCGCCCACAAGAAAAAAATCATCACTGGCACATACGATTAAATTGATTTTGTTGTATCCCGTAACCGAAGTGATTATCGCTATATAATGTTGCCAGATGATGAGTTCTTGGATTTAGAACTAATTGGCATTAAAATGTCAATTTCGTAAGAAATGACACATACGATGTTTTCGCGCACAGGGGTCGCATTGATAAATATCGAAAACGCGAAGGAGCCATTGCTGAAATTGAGGACATTTGTTCTAAATTGACCATAGAATTTGCATAAACTTTGGTAAGATCAATACCCGACAGGCTGCAAGCTGTCATTGATGCCAAAGGTGGTATAACTAAATATTAGTTCTGTTTTTTAATATTATTAAGAAAATCTTTTTGTTACCATTGAATATTAAACTTGAATAAATGAAATTGAGTTGTGTGAAAATACTTTTGACGCAAAGAAAACGTGTGTAAATACTTTTGACAACTGATAAGCATCAGTTCACATGCGTATATTTTTGGCGTGTGAACAGTTATTTTCTTAAATTTTCTTTTATTTAGCTCTACATTGATCAGACTTTGCAAAAACAACAACTTTTTTCATTTCACCTCCCCCTCGAACCACAAGCCGCCGTTTGTGAAGCATGCACAAAAATGTACCTTGTGTAAATATTGTACTTTTGACTAGGTCTGTATATAAAATGCCAACGGTACAAATCGCTAGATGAACGATTTTTGTGCTGATGACGAAAGCGATTTCGATCTATTTGAAAAAAAAAATCTTAATATAATAGATGACGAGGACATCGAAGATCAAGCTGAACGCCCTAGCGTAAAACATTAAAATAGCCTTGATTCTAGCAAATTCGACCTAAGAAATAGTCCAAATACGCTGGAGCTTTTTTTAAGTAAATTTTTTTACTATTTTATAAAAAATCAACAAGAATATGTTCAATTTGAACGCTCATTTGCAGTAACGCAATACATTACTATAGGTATAGGTATATATGAGAGGCGTTGATACAGATACAAAATTTCGGTGAGAAAAATATGCTGGCAAATTGGAATGTTTTAACATTTTACATTGAGCAAAGCTTCTGGCTTTTGGATATGACACTAAATTTTCAGGGTCATCCGACTTTCGGACTATCGCATAATTTGGATATATATTTAATAACAAAGTAATTTTCGCTCTAAGCAGATCTGATTTCATAAAGGGTTAATCTGTATGGTTGTTAGAACTCATGCAAAAGAAAATGGTAGTTTTAACTTTTTTGAAAAGTGTGTCAAAGTTTTTTGCGTAGAAGCCATAACTGCTTTAAGAAATTCCATATCTCTAATGAATTAGATGAAAATTTGAAATTAAAATGTAGAAAAATGTCAAATTTGATCACTTTTTTCATTCGGATTTCGATTATTTCTTCGATATTCCTTGTTTGATGCTATCTGCTCAGGTCTACAAAATTCGAATATACCAAAGGGGTTTAATTAAGGCATTTTCTATATTTAAGTTTCAAACAGGCAAATAATTAGTAGAAATTTTGATAAAAACTTGGCATTTCTTCCTCTATGTCAAAATACTTTCTTGACCTACTGTATTTAGCACTGAGACGAATTTCGCAGGGAGAGACAGAGAGTTAGTTTTCTTCATGCTTGTGTTGTTTAATTATTATATATCAATTCAACAGATTTCACATCAAAGGCAAAAAACAAGCGCGCAAAAATTCTGCGAAACACACCTTATGTTGTTGCATGTGCATGAAAGCGGGAGAGTGGGTGAGTAGGTAGGGAGGAGACGACGACGACAACTTATATACTTTTAAAGCACAAATTGGACAAGTCGACAACTCTGGCGCCTATTTTTGTCATTTCATAATTTTCTTTTTTACATTTTTGTAATTGTTCTCTATAGGAAGCACACTTTTACACTATTCTTTGTAAACTCTAAACTCCAAAATATATATAAAAAAGAAAAAAAAACTGAAGTGATGGCAACCCAAAGCAATCGTCAATGTTTTTCTACCCAACTGTACTGTACCCAACACAATCAAACGCACGCACTCACTCACACTCACTCACTCACACACGCAGACACACATCAATGCGCTGGCTTTAATACATATGCCCTGGGTTTGTTGCTTGTTTGCTTGCATACCCTGGCCACTTCACTTGATAATTACAATTACATTGTTACTATAAACATTTCATATAAAACTATCTAATTTCTATGTTTTGTTTTTACTTGGTTCTGCTTTTTGTGGTCACAACTGTGGAAATACTAATTCCCGCGCTCGTAAGAAAATCATGGAACTGTCAAAGAGCGACAATGAGAGGGAGAGAGCTAAGACAAAAAGTGTTGGAAAACGCGGCCTGCGTCTGTTCGTTTTGGTATTGTGAAGTTACCCCCGAAAAGGTCACACTAAGACAACAACTATTTATACATAATTATAATTCATATTTATTTTCAACAATATTAACAATTTGTTTTATTTTCGTGTTCACTTTTTCAAAGCGGACGGCTGTGGGCAACGATATTTAGCCATTTCCACTTCAGCCTCGGCAAAACTAAAACGATTAAAGTTGAAATATTCGGGTACTTTGTAGTCGCCAGTTGGTGAGGCTCCAGGTCCCACGGGTGAAGTTGAGGGCTTAACACAGTTGTTGCTTAGGCCCGTAACGGCCGGGGTAGATGATGAGGCTGCAGTGGGCGGTTTCTTGCCAATGGATCCGCCTTGAATTTGGCTGTAAAAGCGTCTCAATAAGCGGGCAGACATTTTATTTCTTTCTTTGCTAACAAAATGTATTCACGTAATGGGGGGCTGGCAACTGACGAGCAGTGTGGTAAAACGGTAAAATATGGTTTTAAGGGTAAAATGGGGCTAATCACAGACTGGTCACACCAGCAAAATAAAAATAAATATTTTTTCAAATTTGTTTTATTTACGCTTTTTAAACTTCGCCTGAGCTTTGCCATAATGCTGATCAATCTGGGACACCGGAGCACGCTTCTTTTGTTGCTGCTGGATTTTGTTTTGACTGCGACACTTGACACTGGCCGCTCCTGTTTGATTTTTGCCCAATTGATGGAATTTCTGGCGCTCCTCTCGTAGGTTTTTCAAACGCTGGCGTTCCTCCTTCAATTCCTTGTAGTTCTTGGCCACCTTCTTGGGTGGCTTCATGCCCAATTTGACCAGTTGAAATATTTCCATTTTACGTTTATTTTTGATAATACGCTGATTGTTGCGGGCAAAGTTTAGAATCTCATGGCGAGCCTTTTTGATGTCAAACTCGGGATTGGTGTCGGGGATTACTTGTTTTGACTTTGATTTGGTTCCTGTTCCTGGTTGGGCGGCGCGACGTCGTCGGCGGTGGCAGCGGCTGCTTGTGGTTCTTGAAAAACCAAAGCCTTGAAATTGGAATTACTGTTGCTGCCAGGTTGCTTTTGTTGCAAAGCCAGTGCCGCTTTGGTTAGCACCGGCTTGAAATCTTTGCTTATGTTCATGGTAGGCAGTAATTAATTAATTATATTTGCATAGAAAAACAAAGTTGTTGACAAATCCAAGGCACATGTAGGGCCAAAATGTACTAA